>VDFB02341509.1:0-36267 GCA_007258455.2 Sequoia sempervirens
TGAAGGAAATTACCTATGCATAGATTATAATGGCCTAAAGTCAAATTGATCTAGAGTAGTGTATGTGAATAGGATGATTGTCACTTGAGATACTGAGTCAGAATACTTTGGCCAAAGTAGTGTGATTGCCTTTGGCTCCATTGTCAGTTCACTGTGTTCCTTTTATGCATGCTAGTTCAGGATTGTACTATCTACAAGTTCTAGTTGTGTAGGGCACAACACTAAGCTCAAATTGGTTGTAGATATGAGGTCACTCCACCATTCTCTTCGTCGAAGGGTAGGTTCATCTATCATATGATAGATGTGCGAGGGACTGCATTTGAGTCTGTGGTTGGCAAAAAAGTGCTTGAGTGATGCTTCTCTTCCTCATCTGACGACCAAGATTTGAAAAGAGATTCCTAAACCATCTATATCTATTGTTTGAAGCTTGATTGAGCTATGTATGTATTTTGTATACAATCTTTGGAAAAATTGTAATATGAGAAATATTATATTGGAAATGAAATCAAAGCTTGAAATTTGTTATGCCATTTATGCTCATTTGATCTCTTTTGGAAAAGAAAACTTTTATAACAATGGTTATGAAACATAGTTTATTTACTTAAAAGTGAAAACTTAGGAAATTTACTTGCATGAACAATTGGCTTGTTACATATATACATAAATATCTATATGTATATATAGATATATATGTATATATGTATGTATATATATTCACACACATATATACATTGTATATATATGTACATATGTATGTATGCATGTATGTATACACATACATGCATACATACATACATACATATATACATATATATATATATTGTAATGTCCCTTTCTCAGCACTAGTTCATTTTGAAGACCGTTAGCCTATTTTGGAGGCCCATAGTCGGAGGTAGAATTAAGGTTTCCTTTTTCTAGGAGGTTTCCTTTTGAGTTTTCAAGGGGTGTTCGCAAGAGTTTGGCATAGTGTCTTTTGGTTCTTTTTTGGGTTTATAGAGGGTTTAAGAGGGGTGTGCCGTGCATTTTAATCAAATGATATTTTTGGACTTATTATTTTTAGTAAGTTACAACAGTTGCCCGATTTGTGCTCAAATGGTGTTTGGAGTCACTATTTTTTAGTTAGTGTTATTTTTAGTAAGTGTTATTTTTGACAGTGCAGTTTGGCATTAGTTTGAGACCTAGTTTCTAATTCTGGCAATGAGGTAGTTCTATTTTGGCAGTGGTTTCTCCAACATTCGTAGAGCTCAAAAAGGAATTTTTAATAACTTAAGTCACATTATATTTCTTTGTTGCTTTTGGACCCCATGCCTAAGCGTTGTGACTTAAAGTTGTGTTAAAAAGGTGGGCCTCATTTTGGACACCCATATTGGAGATTAAAATGTTTATTAAGTGTTAATATTTTCCAAGGTAAAGTGTACGCCTTATTTCACAAGCTATGAGTTTTAATTTATAATATTATACGAGCCTCATATTTGGGTGTCCCATTCCAAAGGGAAAAGGGATTTGAATTTTTGGGTTAAAAACGTATAAGTATGCCTTTGTGCCTCTTCATTTGGTTATCCATTTTTCATATCATAACAAAGTACTACTCAATTTTATTCAGACTCTTGCTTCAGGGTTTAATTACCTCCTAACCTTATTTAGTTTTGAGCTTGCAAAATAGCTCCTAGTTGGATTTTTGGTGCTCCCTCATTTAGAGGGTGCAATTGAGCTTTGATGTCTTCTAAGGAATTTTCGATGTGTTTCCTTTGCTATTTGGTGTTCTTTTTAGAGTGCTTCTATAGACTTAGCTGACCCACGTTCCTAATCATATCATTCTAAGGAGTTAGGCAATTTTTGTGGGTACTGATTCATTGGAAGCCTTGCTATTGGGCACCCCATTGCTCCCACTTTGGTGATTTTAACTCATGTGTGTGATTTATGGCATAAGGTCACCCTTCCTAAGGGGTTGTACTATCTTTTTGGGAGCTTTGGGAAGTTTGTAGGAGTTTATGGGGTTATTTGGTGGTGTTTGGCTACATGAACTTGGACACCTAGCCCATAGGCTTCATTTTCTTTTAGTTTGGAGTCATTTAGAGGAGTGTGGAGAGAGTTACAAGCATTTGAGTGGGATTTAGGCTTGTTGATCAGAAAATTAGATTGTTGCTCCTTCATATCATGCCTAGTATTTTTTAGTATTTTGTCTTTGTATCATGATGCTTATCTTTCACTAGTGCAAAAAAACAACAATAAATGACTAAAAAAACTACTAAAAATTGCCATACATGTGACTAAGCTTGGTCACATGACCATTAGTAGTTTATTGCCAGTCATTTATAACACAACCAAATTTATGACAAACCATTTTTAGTCATTTATTAGTTGTTTTGATTGATCAATTTGGTAGTATATTTAGTTGTTAATTTAATTATTGATTGTTATTAACTGGTCATTTATTTAGTCACGGTAGTCATTTATTTAGTCATTGTAATCATTAATTGGTCATTTATTTAGTCATGGTATTCATTTATTTAGTCATTATAATCATTAATTTCGTCCATTGACCAATAATATATTTAGTCATTTGTATTAACTGATTTTTGTCCATTGGTAGTATATTTAGTCATTTTTTTCACTCATGAGAGGTAAAAATGAGTATGTTGTTGAACACATGTTTTATTTTTTTCCTCATTCACTATTGTTGATCTCTCTTCGTTCCTACAATTTTTTGCTACATAAATCAATCAATGATTGGTTCAAAATAATAATGGGAAAGTTGAACAAAACTTAGTATGCAAACAAAGAAAAAAATGACTTTAGAAACTTTCCTAAATGTCTCAATTGGTCTTTGAGAAGAGGTGGAAAAAAACATAAATAAGAAAATAAAAAGAAAGCAATATTAGAGATTAACTTGCAATTGGTACAATTCGAACTCAAAACAAGTTCTCATAAAAATAAAAAATTATGTTGGCACTATCATGATCAGAAGAAAACAAAGAGAAAAGGTTCAACATTTCTAATTTGTTGGGTAGACAATATGTTTAATGTAAAATTCACTTCATTCAGAAATTAGAACACAATATTCAACACTAAAAGAACTTCTAAACATTCAAAAATGCTTTAAAATATTAATAGAGAAAATCAACAGAGGATAGAGCCCTAAACTTTGATCATACTAACCCAAACTAACCTCTCAACCATTAAGCTTCTGACTGATAAAAAATTTATCTTTTTTGAGTGACCTGGTGTTTCTAATTTAATAGAATTCAGAGGATATAAGGAAAACAAATAAAATTGGC
This sequence comes from Sequoia sempervirens, assembly GCA_007258455.2. Classification (NCBI taxonomy): domain Eukaryota; kingdom Viridiplantae; phylum Streptophyta; class Pinopsida; order Cupressales; family Cupressaceae; genus Sequoia; species Sequoia sempervirens. The sequence continues at coordinate 3,279 of VDFB02341509.1, forward strand.
TAAATTTATGTCTTGGAGTACTTTACCTCAACTATTAATCAACATTACATGTTTTTCTGTGAAATAATCAAGTCTTCACAATATTTTCAAAGTAAAATGCTCAAACACTCGTGCCTAGGAAGGCTAATCAATGTGGAAGAAATCCTATTAAAGCTTCATTGGTTCATATAGCTGAAAACACTGCAATAAAGGATTTTGGTCTTGCTTATTTATTAATGACCATGGACTACATTGAAAACAAACATAAACAAAAAAAATATGCTCCTCCAAACTCTTCCTCACTAGTATTCACCTTTCACTTCTTCAATTTGGCAAGTTGTAGCTTGAAAATAAGGTTTCAACGAGGGTTTTAGAGTATGTTTATTAAAATGAAATTATGACCAAGATCCGATAATGAGCACATTTAGGTTTTTACATTATGGAATCCTTTACCTTAATATGTTTTAATTTGTTTTTTGTTGCTTTCCTCGTTGCTATTGGTTTCGACTCCTCCAAACTCTTCCTCGTTGGTATTCACCTTTCACTTCTCCAATTTAGCGAGCTGCAACCTAAAAATAAGGTTTTGACAAGGGCTTAAAGAATGTTTATTAAAATGAAAATCATGGCTGAGATCCTAATAATGAGCACATTTAGGTTTTTAGTATTACGACTTCCTCACTCTATGAAGATAACTAGATAGGATAGAACATAAGGAACACAAACCGAATTGTGGTGCAACCATTTTGTTTTCCCAAGCCTGTGCATAGTTCTCATTTCGTCACTGGTATTCACCTTTCACTTCTCCAATTTTTTCGCAACCTAAAAATGAGGTTTCAATGAGGGTTTTAGAGTATGTTTATTAAAATGAAATTACGACCAAGATCCAGCAAATAAAAGAAAAACACATTGAATAAACAATAATGCCTGTGAATTATTAGAAAGGAGATAAATTGAAGGAAAATCCTCAACGTTGCTTCTAGCCATTACCTCAATGTTGGCTCCTTGTTTGTAGTGCCGCCAACAAACTCCTTTGCCAGTTTTGCAGTGGGAGGTGCCTATATATGGTAGTCAAACATTAGGGTTCGGGTTTATTTGCTTGCCGGGAAACATTCCCGCTAAAGAGGATTTCAAAATAGATTCCAAAATAAATAAAATAGAATACATAAATCCTCTCTTGCTTGTCTTGCATAATATTTTTTTTTTTTTTGGTCGGTAATAAGTGTTCTTTTATATTACTTTGTAAAAAGATTACATCATAAGTTTAAACTCCATCCAAATCACCAATACAGGACAAAAGCATCTTAACATGCAGAAAGTAATGAAAAACCCAACCCCAACCAGCCAAAAAACATCCATCAAAAACCACAGCTACCCAATGACATAAGTCTGACCTTATTATAAGACCTACAACTATTAAAATCCAAACTACGTGCTACACATAAAAAAAATAGACTTTAGGACATATAAGTTCAACATTATGAGCTGCCTGGGTCGCCCGCAACTGGAGCTGCTTTCCATTTCCTTATCTTCAGACCCAGACGCTTTTGCCTTGGACATTGATTTGTAGTCCACTTCTGCACTACCTCATCCTGCAATTTTGTTGTTGCTCGTTCTACCACCATCTCTTGCTCCATTGACTCAATGAATAGTTTCAGAGCTTGCCACCCAATCTAAGCTTCTTCCCTACACCACTCCTTATAGCTCCCTTTCGGCCACCTAATGAAAAATAAATATCCATCCGCCCCAAAAGGCCCTACTAAATCTTCATCTATTAGACCTTTGCTTATGTTAATTCCTATCCCAGGCACACACCACTCCAAAATAGATTCAATCCCGCCAAGGAAATCTTCATGCACTATTAATTTTAAAACCCTGCGAATTGTTGCAACCTCTTCACCCAAATCCAGCCCCCAAGCTACACTCATAGAGTAAACATGCTGATTGGTTCGATACTTGTGATAGAGGCAACCAAAGTCTTTACCCAAAATCTTCTTAACACTCTATCTTAGCCTACTATCCTCCACCAGAAAAAGAACCATCAACCACTTTTCTGAGGCATCCCCAAAGAATGGCCTCAGCTGTCTCTTAGAGCTAGAAGAGAAGTGGGCTTCCATTGAAGCCCTATGAAGAAGCTTCAGTGCTTCTTCAGCCCGTCTACACAACCCCTACCACTTCTTCCCCAAAGCCTCTAGACTCTTTCGTTCCTTCACTAACGCCCAAAAATGAATGCTTCTTGCATTTTGAAAAGAATGCCATCTGAATTTATGCATCCTACATTCCATTCCTTTGTTTCATCTGTCATGTCCAACCTACTCCAGGCCTTCATGAACTATGGCCATTAATGCATCGTCCTCTCCGACAACAGTCCTTTCATTTGCTAAGGTGACGCCTCTAAAATATTCCACCACCAATTTCCTGGGTTCATTAAAAGTTATGGCCCATTTTGATAACACATCCGCCTCCATGTTACCAAGCCTTCTTATATGACTAATGCAGAAGTTCTCACACCCTTCCAACTTCTCCCTAATCTTTTCCACCACATTTTTTAAATTCCACGCCTTTATGGAACCTTTTATTATTGTCTAGATTATAATCAACGAGTCCCCCTCAAGATGAATCCTAGTTGCTCCAAGTCTTTTACCACATATGACGACCAACAATGTTGTTGTTGCTCTGGCTTTGTTGTTCGTTCCATCCATCAACTTCTTCACCCCTAGAGCTAAAGCATTCCCCTACCAATTCCTTACTATGAAGCCTGCTCTGGATGGTCCAGGATTTCCTTTCGAGGCTCCATCAAAGTTGAGCTTCCACCAACCTTCTTGAGGTCTCTCCCATGACACCTCACTAAGTTCCTTTGAAGTTGGATTAGCCCAACCATACCCCTTAACGGGCTACACAATAAATAATATTAAATATATTATAATATTATATTATTATATAATATTAAATATATTAAATATAATATAATATTATATTATTATTATATTATATTATTATTAAATATAATATATTATTATATTATAATATATAATAATATAATATTATTTTATATTATAATATATTTAATATTATATAATATAATATATTGTACTATAATATGTATATTATTATTATATTATAATACAACCCATTCCCTCAATTCAAAATATTTTTTTAAATTTTCCACTTTAATATAATATTGTCTAATTTTTATTTATGTGACTAATTATTTAGTTGTGTTTTTTACTCAACGATTAAATTAGTCACTTATGATGATCAAATTAGTCATTTATAGCTGTGTTGCAAAAAATTAGTAGAATTTAGTCATCTTAAGTTGTTGTGACTATAATTTTTAGTCACGTAGTCATTTATTTGCCAAATTCTACTAGCATTTGTACTTATCATGGTGATGATTATCTAACACTTGGGCCTTTACATTGTTAAGTTATTTCATGATACATTGTAATAGACTCAATATTGTAACGTTGCTTCAGTAGTACTGATCAACTCTTTCATTTCAATACTTGTGTTATTTCCCACTAAAAAGTGAAAGAGGCAGGATTGCCGCCTAGTTTATTTCTTGCTTTGTTACCTACTGAAAAGTGGAAGAGGTTGGCTTTACTTCCTAAGCATTTTACTTTCATTTGCTTTTCTTGTAGCTCACTAGAAAGTGGAAGAGATTGGCTTGCCACTTAAGCATTTACATTTTCTCTATTGGCTAGCTTTCCGCTAATAACATTGTACTTCCAACATTTGCAGTTTATTGATATCAAATCCCCTTACATTGTATGCTCTCACCTTGCCCGCTCCAGGATATGGGTGATTGGAATGTGAAGGGTTGCTTTCAGTTGGTTATCTTTCTTGGGCTAATGATAACGAGTGAAGTTTTATGTGCTAAAAATTCAAAAAAAACTAAGGGGGATATTTCAGTGGTATCAGAGTTGGTCATCCTACTATCTTGTACTTTCAATGTATCAGTTGAAAAATGAGTGATAGAGAAACCATATACTACAAAAAAGAGTTTAAGAGACATCAGTTTCAGACCCCATCAGTTCCTGATGAGGATACTTTTTTAGAGGTTCTTAGGAATTATGATATTATAGTTGAGAATATGGCAGACAAGGAGAAGGGATCCACCCTTGAGGAAGATGCAGATGCTAGAACTAAGAGGAATTTTGATATCATGTTGGGCATGATGTCTTGATTACTTGCAAAGATGAATTAGCAGGTAACTTTGGTGCAACAAAACCAAGAGATTGAAACTAGTGGCTCTAATACAAATCCAAGAGGGAGACCTATTCATCAACGTGTTGAGGTGACTAGAGGATCAACCTCTAGACCTCTTCTTCCTACCTTTACCCAAAGGGAGGAACCACCTGTTGAGCTTGAAGTATCCATGCTAGATGAAGTGAGGAATAGCTACATGGAATATGTTTCCCTTCCTGCTAAAATTCGTGAGATTTTGTCCTTGGATCAACACATGAACCAAAAGAAGAGAAGAGGAGGTGGAAGAATTGAGAATTGGGCTCATGTACCTCCAAGATATTTCCAACCAACTCTTAGGAAGGTTACCTTGGATCACTTTAATGGAAGTGATAAGTGCTCAGGAAGATCATGGGTCCAAAAGATTCATAACTACCTCTCACTAAGACCAATGCCAGAATTAGATGTCATCAAGTTTGCTACTTTACATTTGGATGTTGCTACCCATGATTGGTGGTATCACATTTTGGTCACTCTTGGCCATAATCTCATTGTTACTTACAAGGATTTTACCAACAAACTCGTTGAAACGTTTGATACCAGGGATCCAGAGGTCAAGTTTTGTGAGCTTGCACAATTGAAACAATATGGCTCACTTGACATGTACATAGCAAATTTCTAGAGGCTTTCTGTGATGGTAATCAACATCATCGAAAGGAGGCTTGTATTCCTATTTTCTAAAGGACTAATGGAGCCTTTGAAGGGGCAGGTGAAGGCTTTTGATCCACCAACACTAGATGAAGCAATCAAAAAATCTAGAAGCATTGAGTTGCCTACCCCAAGGCTAAAATTTCAGTCCAAGCCTTTTGCTCACTAGAGTGACAATAAGCATTCTTCAAATCAGACCAAGAAATTCCCTTCTTGAATGGACAACGACCTTCATGATGAGCTCTGAAGGAAGAAATTATGTTATACATGCAAAGAACCATGGAGCCAAGATCATAAGTGCTTTGGAAAGGCCATTCCCATCATATGGAGGCATATTCTAATGATGGATTAGAATTTGATATATCAAAACAATAGTTTGATTTTGTGGACAATGAGGAAGATAGAGCTTCGAAAGTGATGGATAAGGACCAAGAAGTGGGGGTGCATTTTCCTAGCTTTCTGGTTTTTAAAAAAATGAGTCTTTTAGAGTTCGTGGAGTGCTTGGGGGGCAATGAATCATTGCTCTAATTGATACTTGAGTAACACATAACTTCATTGACGAAGGGATGGTTTGTAAGAGAGGCCTCAAGACAGCAGAATTTGAAGGTTTTAAGGTAATGGTGGCCGATGGTTTTACTATCTCTTATAATAGAAAGATATCCAATATGTCTATGCAATTGGGTAACGATGAAGTCAATGATGACTTCTATGTTGTTAGAATTGGAGATATTGATGCAATGCTTGGCATTTAGTGGTCGCAATCTCTTGGAGAGATCAATTTGAATCTACAAACTATGGAGTTGAAGTTCACCACAGATGGGAAGAAGGCAGTGTTGAGAGGGATGTCAAGTGGAGGCTCTCGTATTTTTTATTTTAAAAGGATGGAAAGGTTGATTCTTCATGACCAAGTAGAATGGGTAGTAGAGTGTTTGATCATGCCATCTAATCCAATATAGGATAAGAGACACTACCATCTCGATATTTAGTCTTTGACAACTAAGAGGAGTAAGGTGTTTGGTAGTATACCTCCTAGGAGACCTCCTGAAAGTGGGATTCAATATGTAATAAAGCTTGAAGAAGGAGCCAAACCAGTCATAACAACTCCATATTGGTATCTGAAGAGGCAAAAGGATGAGATAGAGAAGGTTGTAAAAGAACTCTTGGACATGGGACACATTCACCCAAGCAAGAGTCCTTTTGCTTTTGAAGTGGTTCTAATGAAGAAGAAGGATGGCACTATGCATACATGCATAGATTAGTGAGCTCTAAATTAGAAGACCATCAAAAACTGACATCCCATTCCTAGGATAGATGAGCTACATGGTGTTGTCTACTTTTTTGAGATAGATCTTAGATCAGGCTACCATTAGATCAAGATGAGAGAATTGGATATTGAGAAGACAACCTTCAAATGCCACTTTGGGCATTTGGAGTTTCTATTCATTCCCTTTGGGTTGACTAATGCACTTGTGACCTTCCAGTCATGTATGAATAGGATATTTTAGAAATAGTTGAGGAAGTTTGTTCTTATCTTCTTTGATGATATCCTCATCTACAAGTCGTGGGAAGAGCATCTCAAGCACTTAGAGGAAGTGCTTAACATATTGGAGTCAGAGTGTTTGTTTGCTAAGGAGTCTAAATGTGAATTTGGAATGACCACTCGCTGCTTTACCTTAGGCACGTGATCAACTCTAAGGGAGCTAGTGTTGACCCAAAGAAGATTAAGGTTATCTTGGATTGGATTCCTCTAGAGAACCTTTCACAGTTGAAGGGGTTTTTGGGACTTTGTGATTTTTACAAGAGGTTCGTGAAGGGATATTCTCAAATGGTTTCCCCTCTTATTGGTCTCACCAAAAAGGGGGTGTTTGCATGGTTAGAAAAAACATAAGTGGTATTTGATAGATTTAAACAACTCATGAGTTCATGTCATGTTTTGGTCGTACCTAACTTCTCTAAACCATTTGAGTTGTAGTGTGATGCTTTAGAGGAAGGAGTTGGTGTTATCCTGATGCAAGACAAGCATCCTATTATCTTTGAGAGAAGAAAATTGAGAGGTATAGAGAGAAATACTCAATCTATGACAAAGATATGCTTGCTATCATGCACACTTTGGCCAAATTCAGGTAGTATTTGGTGGGAAGCAAATTCATTGTGAAGACTAATCACAACAATCTCAAACACTTCATACATCAAAAGGATCTAAATGAAAGGCAACTGAAGTGGGTGAGTAAGCTCCAAGCTTACAATTTTGACATTGAGTATGTGAAAGGGAAGAATAACATTGTGGTTGATGCCTTTTCAAGAAGGCCATGCTTGAGCACATTGGTTGAGATCACCGCTGATTAGATGTAACACTCAGAAAATTAAGAGTAATTTTCAAACCAATTAACACATCATTAAGGAAAATTAAAAGTGTTCTAAATTTATTCAAACCATTATAAATAAGTTTCCGAAAAGTCAACATTTCTCATAATTCTTCCAAATGAAAATAAAGAGAATTTGAATTGCATTTCATAAAATAATATCATCAATGTAAATGAAACAAACAATAAGTATTTCAATGATTTTCTCATATACATATATTCATCTTCACTTGGAGGAATCAATCCTTCTAATAGAACATCTTTTCTATGCTAAGTAATAAAGCTTTAACCTCTTAAAATCAATGATACATTAAATATTTTCAAAATATACTTCCATTTCAAGTTTCAACAAGAATGTCAAAATGTATATACATATATAATGGGCTTCACAAGCCAAGTCTGAATGATACATAAGTACATCAATAGCAAATAATCTTGGATCCACCAACCGCCGTGACACCTTGGTCTTCTTGCGAGCTGGGGCCAAGAATGTGATTCAGGCGCCTTTTCCGCCCAACCACGAAGTCCATGACTTCCCCGGGTCCCTTCCTAACTCGAAGGAATCCCCGGCCCTGCATAAAGGAGCCTAGCAACCCGAAACGGTAAAACAGGAGGGCACTCTCAGTGCGTGCCTGATGCCTATATGCATTTCTAACATGAAATAAACACATTTCTTGCAACAGGAGGTGGCAGAGACTCAAATAAATTTCTAGGCTTTTAAAATAAACAATCCATCTATTTCAATGGTACAGTGCTTGGCCAAGCAAAATAATAAATGGTAGAATTAGAAAAGGTAATACTACCGTCTCTGTTCGCCCACCTTCGGCACCCTGTCCCGGAAGTTACCATAGTGCAGTAAAAATAATACTTAACAGAAACTTAATACATTTTCAAACAGGCTTCCATCATTTAATCAATTAAAAGAAGTGAATTTTCAGTACATTCTTTATATTTCAGTTGTAAGATGTCATTTATCCTTTGGTAAGTGTCCCTTTTTTTAATTTGGATAAAGAACATATATATATATATATATCTTGATAATTTTCAGTGCACTAATTGATAGTAAGAACAGTGTTTTCAGTTTTCCATATGCATTTCTATTCTTACAAGCTCAAGCTGACTGACAGTTTTAATTCCCTATTTCATTACAGGATACAGAGTAAAATAATATACTGATACAATGCAATTTTTATTCAAAAATTCTGAGGTTTGGAAGATAATCTTTCATTCACATTTCATGTTGTATTCTTTTAACATATTCAAGGTACTTTCCAGTCTATATGGTGTCTCAAAAAAAAACACTTCTGTTCTTGTTTCAGGTTTTAGCAATTCAGAGATATTTGTATATATTCAACATAATTCATTTCACTTTCTGATACATGGCTTTTCAAGACAATTCTGTCCTTGCTTCAGATTTATCAATTCAAAGGACAGAATTCATACTACTTTCTGTTACATGGCTTTTCAAGATATTTCTATCCTTGCTTCAGATTCAAAGATATTTATAAAACAGAATTCATACTACTTTCTGTTACATGGCTTTTCAAGATATTTCTGTCCTTGCTTCAGGTTTATCAATTCAGAGATATTTGTTTATATATTCAACAGAATTCATACTACTTTTCTGGGAAAGAGTTTCCTGTTTCAATTTGTATTTGGCATACAATGCATGGGTATCTATTTATATATATATATATAGGTATACATATATATATATATATATGTATGTATGTATGTGCAGTCATTTTGTATATGCATACATATATATATGTGTGTGTGTGTGTGTGTGTAGAAATTCATGTTCAGCTGTATAAAATTCGAAGTAAGAAATTCTGGTTTTCAAATTTGTGCAACGAATTTACTGGCCGTGCATAATTAACAGGGTATTTTACATGGTTTCCTTACTGGCATTGAGCGACCAAAAGGGCTCAGGAAAGCCCTTGCCCCTCCCATGGGGAGGGGGCGGGCTGTGTGGGCTCGTGCCCTCCACAGGCCGCGGCCTGTGGAGGGCGCGAGCCTCCACAGTCCACGTCCTTCCCATGGGGAGGGCAGGGGAATAATCCCCAAAGCAATTCAAACTCAGAAAAAAAAAGAGAAGACAAAGACATTCGCCCAGTATAATCTGCATTCGGGTTTACCTCAAAACATTTTGGTTTTCATTTAGATGACAGAATTTTTAAACAAACAGATACGGAGACATGTAATTGCACTTGAGAAAAGAATGCAGACTTGCCACAGAACGAAAACCCTATTTCTGAAGAAGGAATGTGTATCTTATAATTGCAACACAGAATAGTAAGCTGTTACCCAGATTTCAAAACGAAATTGGAAAGGAATTCACAGTTGTTTGTACTCTAAAACAGGGGATAATTCAATTCCTTACTGCAGTTCTTAAAATAAAGATAAAAGAAGGCATAATGAAGAGAACCTGGCAAGATTTGGATCTATTTGCAGATGTTCCACAGTACCTCTTTTAATTTCCTCTGTTCCAGAGCTCTGCGATGCTACAATCAAAGTCTTTTTCTCTTTCTTAAAGCCTCCTCCTCTTTTTCGAGGATCATGCATAAAATTTCCAGTTGACAGCAGTTTTGCAAGGATTGCCACATGCCCAGCAATTTGTTGGTTTTGAGACAGAATTTTCCAGAGCCCAATGCTCTCTCGGGCTGTTCATTCTTAATTCTTTTGGAAGAAAATTGACCATATATCCCAAAACAGATTTATTTATATCCCTTTTATGCAATTATTTATCAATTCATTTATGCAAAACAGATTTATTTTATGTTTATTCTTTTATTTAATTTGTTTTTATTTTTAAATACATTTCTTTTAACAAAAATAGATTTAACCCTTTTTGCTCAAATATATAATGAGAAAAAATAGAATAAGCCATATAATTTCATGATCTAATTTAACCATATTTCAAATTCGCTATGCTAATCATTTCACGCAATCATATTGTAAAAACGAACATGACCTAATGCAGCTACATGATGTAAGTGGTGTGTGTATAACCGAGAGTTTCTCCTCTTCTACCCTGTCGAGAAGCTAACCTCCTTTTCCTCAATCACACTCTTGGCCTTCGATCTCCTTGGCCTTCGATCACCTGCCACTCAGATGCACTCAGGCGTGCAAAACAAAAGAGTATCAGTAACCATTGTAGGAACAATAATTAACTCAACATTTATATGAATGCATTCATAATTCTTGAAAGAAAACAATTATATTAAAGCATTGCTCTTAACACATATCATACTTCGTATATTAAATCTCATAAGGTCATGATCAAACATTATCTAAATAAGTCATGGTCAAACTAAGTCAATGGTCAAAATAAGTCAAGATCAAAATAAGTCAATGGTCAAAATAAGTCATGATCAAAATATGTCAATGGTCAAAATAAGTCAATGTATGAGACGTGACATTAGAAGCAGTAGATTATTGTAAAGTATGCCAAAAATCAATTTTCTACTAGTATAGTTGAGGGCACTTTGTATGATAAAAGGTACAAGTTCATTGATGATTTGATATAGTATAAGGGTAGAATCTTCTTAGTACCTAAATCTAAGCTTAAGGTAAAGTTTTTTCAATCATTTTATGACATTTACTTGGATGGTCATCAAGGGTATTTCAAGACATATAGGTCTAGATTTGTGAGATGTTTTCACAAAAGGGGCTCAAGGATGAGGTCCTTCATTACATTAAGGAGTGTTTGATCTGCTAGCATAACAAAAATGAGCACACTTTTCTAGTTGGTTTGTTGTAGCCCTTACCTATTCTTGATCATAAATGGGAAAGTATCTCGATGGATTTCATCACTGGGTTGCCAAATGTGCAAGAGAGAGATTGCATATATGTTGTTGTGGACAAATTGATGAAGTTTTTATTTTTTTTTGCCATTACCAGCTCATTTACAGTAGCTCAAGTTGTTGATTTGTTCTTCAGAGAGGTGTTCAGATTGCATGGGTTTCCATAAAACATTGTGAGTGATAGGGACAACAAGTTCCTAAGTAATTTTTGGTAGGATATTTTCAAATTGAGTGGTACAGTGCTCACTCCAAGCACTAGTTATCACCCATAGATAGAAGGGTAGACAAAGATTGTGAACAAGTGGTTGGAGGGCTATCTTAGGAAAATTATGTTTCAGGGTAGCAAAAGGCTTGGGTGAGATGGCTTCATTTGGGAGAGTATTGTTATAACTCTCTTCTTACCACATGTCTACAAAATGTGTCCTTTCATAGCTTTGTATGGATGTGAGGCTCCTAGCTTCATAGATTTGATGTTTGGTTATAGTAGAGCCCCTTAAGCGAGGGATATGTTGCAACAAAGTCAAGACATTTTGAGATCTTTGAAGGATAATCTTCACCATGCATAGAATCAACATAAGATGTATGCTGATCAATATCATATTGAGCACACTTTTGAGGTAGGAGAAATGGTCTACTTGAGGCTCCAACCTTACAAATAGTCCACTCTCAAGAAGAGTGGAGCAAAGAAACTCAAGCCATGTTTCTATGGGCCTTTCAGGATCATTAGGAGAGTTGGGGAAGTGGCTTACAAGTTAGAGCTACCAGTGAGTAGCAAGGTACATAATGTCTTCCACGTGTCATGCCTCGAGAAGGTGCTTGGGAATAATGTTTTAGATTCACCATATTTTCCTCCATTGGATGAGGAGGGACAATCGGCATTGGTTTTAGAGGCAGTCATTGATTTTAGGGAGTGCTCTTTGAGGAGGAGGTCTATCAAAGAATATTTGGTGAAGTGGAAGAATTTACTGATTGGAGATGCTACTTGGGAGGATGAGCAAATTTTGCAGCATCTAGAATTGCAATTTCTTGAGGACAAGCAATCATGGGGAGGGTGGACTGTAATGTTCCCTTCTCAGCACTAGTTCATTTTGAGACTGTTAGCCTATTTTGGAGGCCCGTAGGCTAGTCAAAGGCAGAATTAGGGTTTCCTTTTTCTAGGAGGTTTCCTTTTGAGTTTTCAAGGGGTGTTTGCAGGAGTTTGGTAGAGTGTCTTCTAGGTATTATTGGGTTTTCAGAGGGTTTCAGAGGGGTGTGACATGCATTTCAATTAGAGGATATTTTTGGACTTTACTATTTTTAGTAAGTTACAATGTTTGCTTGATTTATGCTCAAACATAGTTTAGAGTCACTTATTATTTTTAGCAATATGCTATTTTTAGTAAATGTTATTTTTATCAGTCAATTTGGCATCACACACAGTTTCTAATTCTGGCAATGAGGTAGTTCTATTTTGGTAGTGGCTTCTCTAGCATTCTTGGAGCTCGAAAAGGAAAGTTTTAAACATAAATCACATTATATTTCTTTGTTGCTTTTGGACCTCGTGCCTAGGCCTTGTGACTTGAAGTTGTGTTAAAAAGGTGGGCCTCATTTTGGATGCCCATATTAGAGATTAAAATTTTTTAAGTATTAATATTTGCCAAGGTAAAGTGGATGCATTATTTGACAAGCCATGAGTTTTAATTTATAATATTATATTCCTCATATTTGGGCATCCCATTTTGGAGGGAAAAGGGATTTGAATTTATGGGTTGAAAACCTATAAGTATGCCTCTTTTCCTCTTCATTTGGTTATCCATTTTTTTATATCATAACAAAGTGTTGCTGAATTTTATTCACACTCTTATTTCAGGGTTGGATTACGTCCTAGCCTTATTCAATTTCAGGCTTGCAAGATAGCTCCTAGTTGGATTGTTGGTGCTCCTTCATTCAAAGGGTCCAAATGAACTTCATTGGTGATGGACTCATTCCAATTTTTAATTTGGTGTGGCTTTGATGTCTTCTAAGGAATTTTTGATGTGTTTCCTTTGCTATTTGGTGTTCTTTTTGGAGTGCTTCAATAGACCTAGTTGACCCATGTTCTTGATCATATCATTTTGAGGAGTTAGACAATTTTTATGGGTAATGATTTATTGGAATCATTTCTATTGGGCACCCCTTTGCTCCTACTATGGTGATTTTAGCTCATGTGTGTGATATATGCCATAAGGTCGCCCTTTCTAGGGGGTCGTACTATTTAGTCTAGGAGCTTTGGGAAGCATACTAGAGTTTATAGGGTTATTTGGTGGTGTTTGGATGCTTAAACTTGGATGCCTAGCCCATATGCTTCATTTACTTTCAATTTGGGGTCATTTAGAGGAGTGTGGAGAGAGTTATGAGCATTTGAGTGGGATTCAAGCTTGTTGATCAAAAAATCAGATTGTTGCTCCTTCATATCAAACCTGGTATTTTTCAGTATTTTGTCTTTATATCATGATGCTTATCTTTGTATTTATCATGGAGATGATTATCTAACACTTAGGCCTTTATATTGCTATGTTATCTCATGATCCATTGTAATAGACTCAATATTGTAACACTATTTCAGTAGTACTGATTAGTTTTTTCATTTTAGTACTTGTGTTCTTTCCCACTGAAAAGTGGAAGAGGCTGGCTTGCCGCTTAGTTATTTTCTTGCTTTGTTACCCGTTGAAAAGTGGAGGAGGCTGGCTTTGCTACCTAAGCATTTTACTTTCATTTACTTTTCTTGTAGCCTACTGAAAAGTGGAAGAGGGTGACTTGCCACCTAAGCATTTATATTTTCTCTATTGGTTGGCTTGCCACCAATAACATTGTACTTCCATCATTTTAAGTTTATTGATATAAAATCCCCTTACACTATATTCTCTCACCTTGCTCACTCTGGGATCTGGATGATTAGAACGCGAAGGGTTGCTTTCATATTGTTATTAGATCCCCTTACACTATATGCTCTCACCTTGCCCACTCTAAGATCTGGGTGATCAAAATGTGAAGGGTTGCTTTCAGTTGTTTATCTTTCTTTGGCTAACGTTAACAGGTGAAGTTTTATGTGCTAAAAATTAAAAAAAGATAAGGGGGATATTTCATATATATAGATATATATGTATATGTATATATATGTATGAATATATATGTATGTATATATGTATACACACATATGTATATATATACATATATAATACATATATATGTATATATATGTATACATACATATATAATACATATATAATACATATATATGTATATATATGTATACATACATATATAATACATATATATGTATATATATGTATACATACATATATAATATATATACATATATAATATATATGCATACATACATATATCTATATGTATATATATACACATATATGTATACATACACATATACATATAAGATACACGGGAATGTACCAATCTTAGTATATGGGGAATTTGTAATTTGTTCTAGGATTGTTCTTAATTTAGTAAAATTGCTTTTCTTGTCTACCTTGATTGTTTCTTGTAATAATGTGTTCATGTGAAAGCATTGAGGTCTTCTGATGACAAGTTTAAGAAAGAGGTGTGTGACCAATGACACACACATAAGTATAGGAATATGATTTTTATAATTAAACCTTTGGAAAAATTAATGCAAATGGTGCTTGCATTGTTAGTTCACCATGTCTTATAGGTTGCATTCAAATTGACTTGTTATACTTAGCTAGAGGGTATATATGGTTGTATGCGACAATCAATACACTATACTTGTTCTCGCTCCTTTGGTAAAATATTGTCTTGGCAACCAAAATGCAAAGAAAAGTCTTTTCAAGGGAAATTGGAACATACCAAAAAATTACTTAATTTGAATCCAAATAATATTAATATTCAAAATTCTACAACCATGATAGAGACTCAACTGCATAAACTTGACATTTATAAGGGTCAAGGAGCTAAAATCAAGGCTAGATTACATTGGATCAAAGAGGGTAATAGGGATTCCAAGCACTTCTTAATTTTTTCAAATTATAAACATAAAAAAGAGTTTATTGGAGCAATTCAAGATGAAATTGGTCATGGTCATACAATCTCAAAGAGATAAATCTATTTTTCATATTTTTTTAAAGATTTTTTTGGAGAGTAGTCTCATTGGCAAGATGTGCAATTAAAATTGGAGAACATTTTTAAAGACCACATTCCCAAGAAGGTGGATTTTGAGTACAACTAATTTCTAGACTATGATTTATCTATTGAAGATCTAGAACATGCTATGTTTTCAATGGCCCCTAATAATAGTCTTGGTATTAACTGGCTCTCAATTGATTTTTATCAATCTATTTGGTTACATATTAAAGAGGATTTTTATATTCTATACTTGGAGGCTTTTGACCAAGGCTCTTTAGGGCTTAATATTAAAAAATGCCTTGTTAAGCTTATCCCAAAAGGAATGAATGAGGACACTATCTTGGGATGGCATCCTATTACTTTGCTTAACTCTCATATAAAATTATAGCTAAAGCCCTACCTAGAAGAATAAAAATAACGGTGAAAGGGATTGTTAGATCAAAGCAAACACGGTTCCTCGGTGGAAGATTTATCAATGATAACCTTATGTTGGCTTGGGACACTAGTGAATGTGCTTAGCAATTAGGTCAAAATTCTTTGCTTATTAAGATTGATTTCGATAAAGCCTATGATAGAATGCATTGGAGCTTTATCCTTAATATGTTATAGTGGTTGGATTTTGGTACCAAAATGTATTTAAGCATGTTCAAATACTGTTCAAGGATGTCGATGCTCAGTTGGTAATTACTAACTCCTTATCTGAATCGTTCCCTCTTCAACACTCAATTTGGCAGGGTTGTTCTTTAGCTCCATTCATCTATGTTCTTATTGCTGATGAACTTAGTTATTTGTTGTTAAAATGTAATCAAAATAATTTTGATAAATGGTTTCCATTCCCAACAATATGGTTGTGCTTCATTCACATTTTGCTGATGATAGTCTTCCCTTTCTATAATATTTTGAAAAAGGAAATTAATAATGTGCTAGACCTGTATTAAACTTATATTGCTTTATTTCAAGTTTGAAGATAGTACATTATAAAACTATTTTTTGTTTATTCATTTTGACTTGATGCCACATTGGATTCCTAAACAATAGAAAGACATTTAGTATGGACTTACCACTCAGTATCTGGGTATCCACTTTGGGTTGGGTTTCTCTCTTTCTAAAATGTAGAATTCGTTTATTACTAAGTTAAAAAACAAACTTTGAAATTGGGGAAACAAGTTTTTGTCATTAGTTGACAAGGTTCAAGTTGTTAACTGCATATTACTTACTTCTCATGTGTATTATTCTTCTTGTTGGATGCCTTCTAAGAAGGGATATGAGGCATCACATAAAATCATAAACCAATTTTTGTAGTCTAATTGGGATGGAAAAGATGGTTTTAAATATAACTCATGGTTATATTCTATTCAACCAAAAGCTAAAGGAGGATTGGGTCTCCTAGATCCAAAGACACAAGGGGTTTGTCTATCTACCAAATGGATAGTTAGAGTTGTTTCAGGAGAGGAACCTTGGAAATGTTTGGTCCAATATCACGTTAATCTTGCTACCATCAAAAGGAAATGGTACATGATGTTAGATGGATTGATAAATTGCTCCCTTTTTTTGGAATGAGAGATTCATTTCCTCTATAACTCGTTTGAAAGGCTTGGTAATCAGTTTGAAAAATTTTAAATTGGAAAAATATTTCCTTGCACATGGGTTCAACTTTGCTACTTTTCCCATTTGGTAAAACATACATGTTAATTCATTATCATGACTAGTCCCTTGCCATTTCATTTCCTAGACAAGCTTCTTATTTTTTCAAAAAGGGGGTTAAAAGTTTGGTGACATATGGTATTTTAATTCTTCATACTGGGCTTCTTGGAAAATATCTCAAAGCATTTTTTAGTTAAACAACAACTAGTGAACCTTTTTATGAAGCTTTGCACTCCTTTACAACACAATTTTTACAAAGACTAGTTGTGGATTTCTAATTTCCCTTTCTCTTACCTTCCTCTTAAGAAAATCGATTTAAACCTCCTTTCAAGCATGTCATTAAACTCAAGACTAAATCAAAATTTGAGACGTAGGCTTCATGGAAGACATGGATGAAGTTGAGTGCCCAAATATGAAGGTCTAAAACTAAGGCTAAAGTTCAAATGTTGGCTTGGAAAATCTTACATTTCAAACTACCTGTTGAATATAGGTTGAAATGTATGACGGTTCAACCAAACAAATGTGATTTTTGTTAGCATGATGAAAGCATTAAACATATTTTTTGGGGTTGTTCTTTTGTTAAAAAATGAAAGGCTATTGTCAATTATTTTCCTGTCATCTTTGATAATGGCTTGTGTTGGAAAGTTGTTATTTTGAGTCTTGGCCTCCATAATAATGTTGTCCAAAATACTACGAGACATATTATTTTGCTTAATATTTGGAAAAATAGGTGTTTGAATATGTTTTCAAATCATTTGGTTCATCAAGAGGAAAAGTGCTAAAGTTTTACTTTGACATCTTATTTCAAATTGTCTCACTTTGTTTTTAGTTGTATGGTATATCTAAGGAGTAGTCTAAGACCAACATTCTTTTGGACAAGATTAAACTTTAAATCCTTCAGCTACACTGAGAGGATATCATTTGTTCTAGACAGTTGCAATTTTTTTAAAATTCAAATTGGAATGTTGCTCCTCTATTTAGATTTGCATAATTCCTTTTGCAAGCCTTTGGTTGGTTGTAATCCTTGCTTCCGTTTAAGTGTTTGTTGTATTATTTGGGTAGCCTTCACTATTATGGTTGATACTTCTTTCTTGATAATTTGTTGGCTACCTTTTGTTGAACAAGACAACTAAGAGGGGGGTGAATCAATTGTAGCAATTTTAACCTTTAAAACTCTTCACCAGATGTTAGATCAACAAGCATTCATAAAACCCTTACTCTATTAATGCGTTCAAACATTAAATGCAAAAATAGAAATTGAAAGTATTAACACCATGCACACAATAACACCAGATTTACGTGGAAAACCCAATGAGGGAAAAATCACGATGAGGATTAGCTCACAATATAAAGAATTCCAAAATTAAATACAAAGGCCCACTGCCATAAAGGCTCACTTCCAAGACAGGACTCACTATCCAATGAGGGCTCACTGCCACAAAATTACAAAGAATATAGAAGAGGATTGTTACAAAGAGAAAACTATCTCAATGCAACATAGATTCCACCACAATTTGCTAACACACTTGTAGACATGCTTGCAAGATAGAGTACACCTTTAGCTCACTGCCTTCAAGAACTCAACACTTGAAATTTGCATTGATCTGCTCAAATTCGCATCACACACACTATCTTGCATCTATCTTGTCTTTCACCAACATCTCAACTTGTACTTATACCGTCTTCAACTTCGAAACTCTTCCAAGGTTGGCCATATGCAATTTTCATTTACAAATTCAAATTAGATTGGTGCCAAAACATTCTATGGTGGAATTAGAATGAGAGCGACCTAAACACATACTTAATGAGGACCTAAATAAGTCCCAACATGCCTCACTACACTTCCATAATTTTCACAAGTAGTGTTTAACACAAGGTCAGCCAACACCCATGCAAAACACATAAAATAATTAAGCACACACAACCGTAACACGGTCTAATCTTTTCAGACAACAAACTTCACTTGAAAACAATCTTATTAGCTTATTGTCAAAATCGCAAGTCCTGTTCGACCAAAATTTAGAGAAATCCAGAGCAATTACATTTCTCCCAAACCACAACCATACACACTGAAATGCATAGTTCACATATTGCTGAAAATATCTTGCACTGTACAACGATCCAGAAGCCCAAATTCTGGATATAGCAACTACCAACAATCATGAACAATATGTTAGAACCATACAAGCATAGAAGTAATACAAAGCACATCCCATAGCACACATTAAATACCTACATAACATTGTTTTCCTTATTTATCAATTTTTCTCAAAAGCACTTGGAACCCAAGTACCAAAGACATCATTATAGCACATTACTTCACTCTAACATACCTCCAGACATGGCAACATAAGGATAAATCCGTGTACTCACAACACTTCTTCAACATCGCAACTATGCATGTACAACCTGCAAACCTTCTTTATTACAATTTTCTCAATAACCTCAACATATACAATCAATAACCAACTTCCTTGACATCAATGACAACAACAACCAGTTGGCAACTAGTTGACATCAATGCCAACACCTTCATACTTGCAACACCTTCCTCTTATGTATCTTATTTCCTTGGATTGTTTCAATAAAAATAATATTGAATAATAAATTAAAGTAAAATTTGTGGCTTTCTAATCAATAACAAGAACAAATACAAAATTAAATGCATAAGCACACCTCAAGATGCATGAAAAAAATATTTCTGATTCTTAGATTAAAGTCTATCATCCATATTTATTTTTATGACTTTACATAATTTACAACTTTGAATTTTTTTTACTTGAAAGAAGAAAGTGAACATAAATGCTATCAATTTTATGTATTTCCCTTCATAAACATATCCTGCAAAATTTATTAGATTTATTCAAAATGAAAGGTAAATTGTACAAATTAATTCATTTTAGCTCTGATAAAGTCTTCAACATCGAAATGGTGCTCTGTAATAAATTCGTCGATTATTGATTTTAGGCTACCTACAAAGATTGGCCATGGTTTATGAATCTTTACAAAGAAATACAAACAACTAGTCAAATATACTATTAAACCTAGCAAATTAAGAATTAGGATTAAAGGTAGAAAACTTCCCTTGCTTGCAATCCAGATAGAAACTAGACCAAAAATTTGTAAATTGCTTTCTTTGCAAGGTCAAATCCATTGAATTCCTCATCATTTTGCCAAGTGTTGCCGCACTGGGAAAATACGAATAAATATATAAATGAAATGAGATATTCGAGTTAAAATGTAGACAAAGAAAAATATTTAAGACTTATGTGAGATAAGTCTCTAAATATCTAGATAAAGCTCTAAAATGAGTCTCGGAAGAAAAGATGAAGCTGTATATTTTGTGAAGGGATGATTTGAAGTTTATGAGAAACAAAGATATTGAAGATTATTGAGCCCACTAGTTATAGTAAAGATAGATTTAGTGTGTTATTTGAGTGTAAGAAATCAAAAAGACATACAATATTCATAGTTTGAATTGCTTTTGTAATTTTTTTTATTGATATATTGATCATATTTTGTTATCTATTATCATAAATAAGATGAAATCAATTATATAAACTCAATCCATATAAGAAATCATATATACTTATGAAAAAAAAAATCAAAACCCTAATCTAAATAGAAAAAATGTGGAAGATTTTTGTACCATGGGTTTGATTATTTTGATTTTCTTGCGGATTTGCACTATTTTTGCTTCTCTTACCTTCAACAACCACCTCTCGAGCTATTTTGATGAAAATTTTTAAAATTAAAATTTCAATTTTTAGATTTGTAAAAAATGTTTATTGCTATTGGTTTATTATAGATTTTATTGTATTGAATTTAAAAATTGAGTTTGAAATTGTAATGATAATAACGATCGTTTTATCATAGTTTTGGAATCAAACTCTTTGATTCACATTTTATAATTAGTGGTTTACAAGAAGATGGAAGGTCTAAATAACACTCATTGCATTTAGGTGATATTCAAAAAGGTGAAACATTGGGACTTCTCAAGAGTTATTTGTCCGAGTTCCTAGGAGGTTACCCATCATAATACTACTCTAATTCAAGTGTACTTGACCATAAAGTTTTCCGAGAATCAAATCCACATAGCTTGCTACCTTATTTGCAAAACCTTCAACAAATGTTGCCTAAAAAACCATTCATTATAGAGCTCTCAAATCATTTATATCAAGTAGGTGGTATTTTTCACAATATACCAAATTATTTAAGTTTTATTAAGATTTGATTATGTAGTTTTGAGTCAAATTCATTGATCTATATTTCATAAGTCACTGGTGCTGTATAAGAAGCCATTTGTTACAAGCATGTGTGGTCCATTTAGCATTCATTGCATCAACATGATATTCATAGAGACAAAGCATAAAAATTTCTTTAGAGATGGCTCATCCCAATACTTCTCTCAAATTAAATGCACTTAACCATAATTTCTAATCTATCCTCTATTCTACTTTTAAATTAGTTGAGTTACTAATTATTGTCTAAATTGTAGAGAGAATAGTGATATATAATAATATACATAAAAGAAGATGATGAATAATGTGATAGTTACAAGACTACGTAATAATAATCTAAATAATTAAAAATAAAATAAATAAATTTTAAACTTAAATTTTACCTCACTCAAACATCAAACTTGACCTTGATTAATTCAACATCAATCTAAATGCTATGGTAAGAACTCAAAATTTACGTATTATATATGCAGCCAGCAAAATGGACGTTTGACTGTATTTATTAATTAATTGAAAATAAAAAATAATATATTTGATATTTTTAATTAATTAATAAATATAGTCAAATGCTTATTTCAATTAATTAATAAAGAAAGTATTTTTAATTAATAAATACAGTCAAACATGCTGAGTAGACGTCGCCCAAAATTGAGGTATTGTTATTAATTCCAAGCATAAAAATTGCGAGAAACTTGAGTCTGCTCTGTACCTTTTTAACTAAATATAAAGGCGGCTGTAAGTGGCACAGCTCCTATCAATATCGTTTTTTCGCAGCTGACGATTGTTGTTGTTCAAGGAACTTCTGGTACACATTTCGTCCTCTGCTTGTTTTGAATGTCAGTATGGCTTCAAGTCGTCCAATAGGTTTGAACCCTGGTTGCTTTGTAGAAGAAATATTCGCCAGACGGCTGAAAGATAAATTAAAACTAAATTTAGGAATGTCGTTCAAAGTAGGAGAAATTTGCTGGGTTGCTTCTTTTGAGCCGTTCCACATATTAGGCTACCTTGCCTTTTATATTTTCTTTTGGCCTCGCTATTTTTGCGATTTAACTAAGAGTCAGCTATTTGAAGAGCTTCTTTCATTAGAGTTGTCAGTCTCGGTTATTAATTTTGTGTACCCAATACCAGTATGTGCTCTAAATGATGACTGAAGGTTTTCCTGTTTTCCCTCATGATATTTTTATCGCAAGGATTGCATTGTTACACTGTTTATTTTGCTTGCTGCCTGCCGTAATCTGATTTGTTTGACTTTTTGGAGCAACAAAGCTGCATCAGAATTGACACATTGTCAGTTGAATGCCTACTAAAAAGAAGCATTGAGAAAATCGTTATATGGTCTGCAAACGATGTTTGCAGACACCCATTATACTGTTCTCATGTAACTTTGTGATGCTTATAGGCACCATTACACCGTTCCTTGTAACACCGTGCAGCTGGGGTATCTCTTTGGCTTTCATCGGCTGCATTGTTAGCGGGGAAGCAAACCCAGTGGGATTTGGACTTGGATCATCCTCTGGGCAATCGCTCCTGTCTCACCACTAGACAGAGGTTCATTGGATGATTATTATTATCAATTAGATGAACAGTGCTTGAATTGTAGGGTGTCAGCAATTTAGTTACCCTTTTAGGGATGCTGGCGAATTCCTAATTCATAGTCTTATTTGGGTGTTGCGTAGTAAAGTGAAAATAGTTTGTTCATGAATAGATCTCAACCCTATCTTTCGTGACATGGACGTAGGTTTTATTTTTTCTAGCCTTTATAGGTTAAAATTTCTCATGTAACTCTGTCATTCAGCTGGTGTTAAGTTTATGTTCGTTGGTGTAATATAAGATAGTTTTCTTCACATATAAAAACCGAAAAGCAAAAACAAGATTCTTTGTTGGCCTTATGCTTAATTTCATTTGTGTTGTCAACATGCAGTTCTTGATGGCTGTACTTAGAGGTGCAGGGTGCTCTTCAGTTATTGATTTGGAGCATACCAAACGGCAATTTGGTTTAACAGCCCAAAACTCAATTGGTTTTCAAACATTAGTTGAGATTGATGCCGTGCAATTTATGGAGGACATGATAGTTGATCTGTTCCCCGTCCAACAAACATTAGTAGGCTTGTTTGTGTCACAAACAAGCCTACTAATGTTTGTTGGACGGGGAACAGATCAACTATCATGTCCTCCATAAATTGCACGGCATCAATCTCACCTGTAACCCCTGCAACAGATGCCAAGCCGATGATTGGTGATTCGTTTATCCGTCCTCACTTGAGGGGACTGGCTCCTTATCAACCTATACTGCCATTTGAGGTATGATATTAAATGTTCCTTATCCCAGTAGTCTTTGTTAGAATGTACCTCCTACTTATGTTTCAAGAATGGAATGTACTGTATTATGTTCTTAAGAGCATCAGAAGGGTAGAACTAATTCTAGATTTAGTTTTTGCTTTTTGGGGATGGGGAAAGGTGCAGACAATGCCAGAGGAAAAGGCATTCCCATGCACAATTATATTCCTGTAATATTTTGGAGTATGTTTTAGTTTTTAACTTATTGTAGTGTACTGTGGAATTTCATCTTATGGTGCTTTGTTCTTACGCTTGTTACAGGTCTTGTCAGCAAGGCTTGGAAGAAAACCTCAAGATATAATCAAGCTTGATGCAAATGAAAATCCTTATGGCCCTCCACCAGAGGCAAGTAGTCTTCTCATTCAAGAATACTCGTGTGAGGTCGATAAATTGGTCCTGCTAAATATATTTGATCATTCTAGATGATGATTTTCATCCATGTCAAAAAATGTGAACAATTAAAATCGTGTTTAAATGGCAGAAACAGGCAAGCTGCATTTCATGGTGAATCCTGTTGTTTAGACATTTTTCTTTTATTAATGGAAATACCTAAAAGTTGCACGTCTATTTATATGCATGAGAGAATGGGTAGGGCATCGCATATGTGATTGCCTAATTCACGTAGGAACATTGGCTCCAATTGCAAATTTATTCACAGCTTGTAATATGTTAAGATTCAATGAGAATCCAACACATGAGCCAAGATCTAGGCAAGAGGAGACAAGTTACAAAAGTAGTAAGCAAATTGACAAATGATGTAGAATACTAATAACAGCTATTCCAACATTGAGGATTGAAAGAAAACACAAAATAATTGCCTACAAATATATAGTCCTCTTGGATGCATGACTCAAATAGATAACATTTCCAAGGGGTCACGAGTTTAACTCACTATCACTCCCAATCAAGAGCCGAGTTAATTTAGTTTAACTAAGATGTTAAGAGTTGAGCTGTCAATTAGTGGATCAGTTAACTA
Source organism: Sequoia sempervirens (assembly GCA_007258455.2). Taxonomy (NCBI): domain Eukaryota; kingdom Viridiplantae; phylum Streptophyta; class Pinopsida; order Cupressales; family Cupressaceae; genus Sequoia; species Sequoia sempervirens. Next base: position 27,637 of record VDFB02341509.1, read on the forward strand.
ATCTAACTAAGACAGAGGTGACATTGACTGAATAGAGGTGGCACTTAACTATCCTTAAAGATTTATGAGGTAGTGGTGGCATTTGTGTACCTCATGGTGAATGCATGTTATTATTATCTACCAAGGTGAGAATTCGTAAATATTTCTAATATCCTAAGTAAACTTATTAACAGGTGCAATGTTACACCAAATGCTTTTTTAGATGTACTGGTGGCAATTATGGTTAGTAACTAGTGCTCTAGGACATATGATTTGAAGACTTTATAAGTTTATACCACAGGATTTTTATCTTCTTGATTTCACTTTTTAAGTTCTTTCAGGATTTCTTTTGGTTATCTTAACAAAAAAATTGTATTTGTTCTTTGAATACAGGTGATGGAAGCATTGGGAAAAATGGAATTTCCTTACATATACCCTGATCCGGAGAGTCGGCGTTTACGAGCAGCACTTGCTGATGATTCAGGTCTCGATGCAGCTTATTTGCTTGCTGGATGTGGAGCAGATGAGCTTATTGATCTTATCATGCGGTAATTAGCCTTGTGTTCATGTTTAATTCTTTTCGCTTTGCTGTTACATCGGTGTATTCAACTTTAAAACTTAACTGTGAACGCTCTTAAATATTGGAGTGGATATAAATCCTTCTAATTGGGTCCTTTGTACGATCCTTAATTGATGGATTACATTGGGATGTATGTTGTCCTTGAACGCTCAAATCGGTAGGATGTTAACATGATGGTATTTTTGAGAGGCTAAGCCCACCCATTTGTCACATATAATTGTAGTTGACTCGCTGTTTCTATTCTCTTGTATTGAGTATATTGTGATGCTTGAATCCTTTGGATTTCTCTCTACAATTCCTCTATGTTTTGTGTTCTTCCTTGCATGTTGTGAGTACTCGTTGTCTGCTAATTTTGGAACATTACACTAAACACTAATAGTAAATCTTGCAGATGTGTACTGGATCCTGGTGACAAGATAGTGGATTGCCCACCTACATTTACCATGTATGAGTTTGATGCTAATGTGAATGGGGCTACTGTGATTAAGGGTAACCAAGTAGAAGCAGTTATGGAAGCCTTATACTTTTGGTTCTCTGGCATCTTTTCTTTTAGTTTTCAGAATGCTATTGGAAGTTCAAGGTGGACGGAATGAGAATTATGGGACTTTTGTTTAAAGTTTGCATGCAAACCATTTGTATCTTGTTACACAACACTGGATGGAAATAATCTGTGTTTACTTGGTAGATGCACATTCCCTTGCTTGACATTGTACTCTTTTTGCAGTTCCTAGACTGTCAGATTTCAGTTTGGACGTTTCTGGTATTATTGAAGTTGTGAAGAAAGAGAATCCAAAGTGCATCTTCTTGACTTCTCCAAATAATCCAGATGGCAGGTTGTTTGCATAGAAGTTTATTCATAATGGGTTCTTTGTGAATTTTTCTTTCCCACCTCTCTTCTCCTCTAATGATTCTACTGTCAGTTTGTATGGTTCTCCTCTTAGTATATTTCAGAGTGTAAACATTAAAAATGTAAGGTTTGTTAAAAAATGCCGACAACTTAAGCATTGTGGTTTATAAATGATCTTGCCAACCACTTCACTTTTTGACTGTCTACCAGCATTATTAATGATGATGACCTTCTGGAAATTCTTCGTCTACCTATCCTAGTTGTGTTGGATGAGGCATACATTGAATTTTCAGGGAAAGAATCCAGGATGGCATGGGTAAAGAAGCATGAAAATTTGATTGTTTTACGGACATTCAGCAAAAGAGCAGGTAACTAAATCTTATCTGTTCTGTCCACTCAGATTTAACAGAGTTTGAAATGTACAAATTTTAGTTCTGTATCTCTGACACATAAAATTCATATTATGTTGACAAAATAGCCATTGTCATTCACAATGCATTTATTGTTAGTGTCTGTACTATATACACATTTACTCATCAACCTGAATGTGCAGGATTCTTTTTGATGGCCAATAGAAGTAGAACATGAACTCGGAAGAGTTCTTTGTTCTTTTTAAAGGTAGACATGTTATTGACTAACATTGTTGGTATGAAATGAACCATTTCTTCATTGTCATTTTTCATTTTCCCAGTGTGGATTATTTGGATAAAATAAATTTCAAGGTTCCATTTGTTGCAGATAATCACCTATTTTTTTGAAAAAATTCTGTGGGGTTCTATAGGGGCCTCCGCCCAAGAAGCACAGAAATCGACTAACAAAAGATGGGAAGTACCATAGAAAAACACAAAAACCAGACTCACACAAGGGTGCCAGGACACATTGGCCAGCCCACCAGAAAATGAAGACCAACGCTAGCCAATTGCTGCAAATGTTAACAAACAACCCCCTGCCACCAACACCATAGCCAACACCACTCAATCTACCCGCTGCCACCATTCTAGTGTCCTCACTAGACGCACCCCAAACACCAACCACCACTAAATCAGGGCTCATGAGAATGATGTTACCACTATTCACCAAGGCTTAGAACTGGATAACATAGATAATTTCTTCATGCTGCTGTGAGCAAACCAGTTTATGCCCATTGACAGATGGCAAGCTGAAAGAACTGGTCATCTCCAGCACCCCTTTGCCCCTTTGGAATGGGCAACTAAGAGATGTTTAACCACTAAATACAAATCAAGGCAAAATGCCTGCAAATTTCTACACTGCAGTGCACAGCCAAAATCTTCTTAGGGAGCAGACTATACTCATTGGAAGAATCCAAACCAACATTGCCATCAACCTCTGGTTCCAGTTTACGTTCCACAACAATTACTTTTGTTTTTAACTATTAAGAAGAAAGGATTTTTTTTTTCAATTAGTAGAGTCTTCTTATAGGGAGTCTGGCTTAGATGCCATGACTGAGGGGTATCTCTTCTAACAAATTCAACTTGGATGTGTATCTGGCCATGTTTGTAGGGGTATGCCACAGCCATAATTGGATGTGCAAGTTTACCCAGTTTAAGCACACAATGTTTGTACATGGTAGCATGTGACAACTCTTTTGGAAATTTGAACAAAGGTCTACTCAAGGAAAGCCCCAATGATTTACAACATGGTCTAATCCCATTCAAGGAAGAAATGACGTTCTTGGCTTTGCTAATGAAGAAGTTCATTTTTTATACAGAAATCAACTGTTCTTTATAGTTCAGAATCAAAATAAATTGTAGAAACAGGCCACTTCGATGTGTTCAATTGCAATTATTGCTGCAAGCATGTCCTCCATGCACTGTAGGACAGAGTTGTGGGCATTCATAAGCAGAGGAATACACTAGAAAGCTGATGAAGCCACAAGCTAAAATGTACATGCCAATTTTCTCATGAATCTGTGGTTGACCCAGAGTCAGTTAGAGTTATCCATACTCCTTTAGGGTAACTTCTGTTGGCTTTGCACCTTTCCTCTTAGTTGCTGGCTTTGGAAACTGAATTTGCTCAATTTCAAGATTCTCATGTTGTCACACAACTTGTTTTTTCTATTGGAGCCAATTAGCCTTCGGTTATAGGATCTGTATTATCTCTGCCAGTTAAATGAAAATCTTATGTAAGATTGATGTGGGAACTGGAATTAATGCCCTGAGTTCATTGAGTTCCCGCTCTTGATCTGATTCTGCCAAGATTTGGAAGGAGTTAAGCTCAAAAGCATGCTTTGGGTCCTTTTTTGGGAGGATAAATGATTTACTTTATATATGCCATTCTAGTTACTATTTTTAATTTATGATTCCCATCAAACTTGGAGCCAATTTTTAGAGTAGTCATTGAGTAATTATTATCCTCCATGGTTTTGTTCCACTTGATTTATCTTTCTAATTTCTTAGGCACAAGTGTACCATGTGTTTTATACTCAAACTAGTTCACTTGAAGTGACGCTTATCTTTAATCAAGGGCTGTTACCAAGTTGATGATTTTTGGAAAGGTTTTTACTTTTTCCATATCCAGATCTATGAATGTTGTTGCACGGTTTAGATTAATTACTCCTTTTGTAAGTTGTGAAGGCATCTGGTTGGTACCAAGAATATTTCCAGTTTGTTTAAAACCTTTTTGATGCTAGAATCCCAATGGTAACACAGGAAACCTTTGCTATACTAAAGCTGAAGAAGGTGAATCTTCCAAGGGTTGAAATTTATTGTCCAATACTTTACAAAGACTCCAACTTTTCTGATCATATAGGTTCCATTATCAAAATCCAATCCTTGTCCTTAGAATTGAAAAGAGATTGATAAGAATTATCACTTCAGCAACATAATGACAGCTAATCCATTCTGAATGTTCTATTTAGCAATCATCCATTTTTTATTGTTTCTGTGGCTGGTCTGATTTGCTTGAAACAATAAGTGAAGGCCTTCTAATGTAGCACCTGAATACGGTCAACATACAATTCAAATTTGAGGAGAAGAGTTGGGACGTAATACCGTTGAAATGACTCATTTTCCTTTAGAGACAGTGTCAGTTTATCCTTTCCCTCATTTTCATAAGACATGTATCTCGGACAGGAAGAAGATAATCAATTCTCCCTCCCTTCTGAAAAGATTTGTAGCTGATTAAGAGGATATGTGCAGATAAAGGATCCTTGAAAGTAAAATGTTAAGAAGTTTCATGCAACCACCAGGGACTAGAAGTGTATCTCTGTTCAGGAAGAGGAACTGTTCCTTAGCAGGAGATCCTTACGTCTGGAGACAGAGAAGAAACTTTTGCAGGAAAATAAATCCCTACACTAGCCAGCAAAGTTGTTTTAACAAAATTTTGTCAGGACTAATGCAATTAGCCATGCAGGATAGAACAATCCAGGAGCAAGATACAGTCTTCATTAGTAGAGCAGAAAGAAGCTAAATGTGTGGCCTGTTTTAAATACCATCATAATAGTTACCCTGTGACTCGAAAACTCTGCTAGTTACTTGTTCCAACATTCAACATACTTTTCCTACAGTTCTATTGAGTCATTTGTTTTTAAATAAAACATATGCGAGCATGTTGACAAATGCCAACTAATATCTTGAGACTTCAACTTACCCTGGCTTATGTAACTATTGTAGGAAGAAACATATCAAAAAAATTTACAGCTGCATTCAATTTAAGATAACTGCACAATAGCTATAAACATAAACTACATGGATCACACACACAAGGTGGTATATTGTATACCAAGTTGAGAGTTGATAAAGGACAATTATGTTAGCAGTTAAAAACTACCAAATTTATAGCAAATAATGTTTTCTAAATATTGTTTTGAGGGTTGATTGAGCTCGTCCAAAATGAAAAGTCATTATAATACTAATAGTGATAAATTGCCTATGAAAGTTGAATAAGATTATGTGATTTTGAAAGAAAATATCAAAAGGGGAAATGATAAGACACAATACTGTGCATGAAAAAATAATGACAAAATACCTGACCGACATATAGAATGGTGGGGCATTTGCAACTTTGTGGATGTAAAGTAAAAAATTCCCAAAACACTAATACTATGTCAGGTAGCATTGTTTTGGGAATTGGACATTGCCTCTTGCAAGGGTTAGAGTAAAAGATGTTGACTTTTTAGTTATGTGCAAGTGTAAGAAATATAAATATGCAGACTTCATGGGTAATTCAGAACTAGGGCAGCGAGATTAGAAGGGAACGTTGTGTGTGGTGCTCAATTGTTCTATTTTGTTTTCTAGATTTTCTGGCAAAATTCTGGAATTATGTATACTAGCATTGCCCAATATGCAAATTTACAAATTGTCACAGATGCAGAGATTTTGGACAGTGAGGGTAGAGCCTCACATAACTAATGTCACTTTTGTCCAGTAATGGTATACATGAATGTAATTCATATTGGGAGACTCAATTAGCAAATCAAAACAACCTTCATTAGCAGAACATTAGTCATATAAAAAAACATAATATCTGTTAATGAAAAGGATATTGATTGACAACATGCTAACTAAATTCTCCAACTGAAAAAAAGATATGATACAACTGCAGAACATTGCTGGTCTCAATTTGTTTGAAGTGTTCTCCCAGACTTTGCAGGTCATAATATTATATTGCATATCTACAAACTGTTCTGCATTGGCTTCAGTCAGGGCCTTGGTTCTGCTAACTTTAAAAGTTTGCTGCTAGGTTTATGCTATCAGCTCCTTTGTGAGTGGATCCTACTCCCTGTGGGAATCCAAGATTGCATTCTGTATAACTTGAAGATTTAAAAACATCCCTGCAAATAACTCTCCATCTTCTGCATTGATTTCAGGAAAGAGGCTTTCGATATTTTTTCCTTGGAATGGCTTGTGTCCTTTGGGAATCCAAGATTGCATTCTGTATAACTTTGACTGAGTGTACCTTGATTTGTCTGTTTCTCGCATTCTTTGGTAACAATTTGTTTGGAATTATGATATCCTTGTTTCAACTTGTAATTAGATACACAAACGTGGATTGACTCTTATATGGAATGTAGGATTTTTTAAGTATTAGTGAGTAAACAATTATTGTTTGGGTACTTGGTGTCCTATCCGAATCTTTGTGTCTGTAACAACCACCCCTAATTTTTTTTTTTGATTTGTTTGCTGACTGAGATGTGTTTGCTGATACATTTGGTTTGTTTCTTTTTCATATGTTTGCATCATCATAAAGCATACAAAGGAAACATTGCATAGAAAGGAAATTACAATGAAACAACTTCACATTTTCATATAGAACCATAATAAATCATTATAGCAAATGGAGACCATTGAATTTCAGACTTAAAGGTATATTTTCAGACCTCTTACAACCACCCCTGATTTTTTTTTTTGATTTGTTTGCTGACTGAGATGTGTTTGCTGATACGTTTGGTTTGTTTCTTTTTCACATGTTTGCATCATCTTAAAGCATACAAAGGAAACATTGCATAGAAAGGAAATTACAATGAAACAACTTCACATTTTGATATAGAACCATAATAAATCATTATAGCAAATGGAGACCATTGAATTTCAGACTTAAAGGTATATTTTCAGACCTCTTACAATGAATTGCAGACCTGATAACATTCATATAACAGCAGCAAACCCTTGCAAACATGCATCACATGGTAGATATGAAATTTGCCAATGAAAACACTGAACCTCATGCCAAAGACAGCTACACAGAAACCATTGTAGGGCAGAATAAAGGTCTATACAACAGCAGAGCTGCTCATGCACAAAGACCCAAGAAGCACTGCTCCCTAGGAGGGGTGATTTGCCCTTTAAAAATCAAAGCTTCAGTGATAAATTCAAGTGAGTACTTGAAATGTGGCGCCCAAGAGAGAGGATTCCAACAAATCAATGCCCAGAAGGATTTGCCAAGCATGCACGGAGTTATGAATGAGTTTCACCCTCAGCTACTGTCAAAATATGAGTTTCCAGAATTCTGGAAATGTAAATCAGACTTCTGAAACTGCCTCTAAATGCCTCCAAACACCTCCAAATTGAAGCAAAATTCCAATCACACATAAACCATCAAACCCACATCAAAAAACCAAGATCTTCATTGTTCAACCTCCAAAATGGCTGAAATTAGAACTTTGTGAACACCCAATGTGATCCCTGAAGTAGAATCACCCCTTTCGGGCTAGGGTGGATCTCTCACCACCGAAATCAACTACAAACGGTGAGGGTTTTCGTCCTTAACTCGCAGAAATAGAACCCTGGAAGCATTCATCCTGTTATGTTGCCAAAAGATAGATAGACAAATGAGAGCCAAAGTGTTGCTTTTATAGAAGTGAGAGGGAAATTAGGGCAACCACATTTGAATTCTTTTCCCTCCAAAACTCCCATGCCCCCCTTCATGAACTTTTTATTTTATTTAAAATTTCTTATGTCTCCCTAGAGTGGCGTCCACCTTTTGAGGCTTATAATTTTGCCTTTTAAGAACAACTTTAATCAACTAGGCGTGAGACAGGGTACTTTTTGATGACCCCAAGACCCTCACTTAAGTTATAAAGTGACTTTGTAACATAACTTAAGTGACGGGAAAATGCAAATATTAATTTAATTAACCTTAGACTCACCAACGCCCAAACAGGAAATTTAACACTGCTGGAGTAACATAGGCCTGGACCAGTTGCCAAAAATACACTTACTAAAAATAGCAAAAACAGTAAGTGTTCCCAAACATCAAACTGGCACAATTTGAGATGCGCTTAGACTTACTATAAATAGTACGTACTGAAAAACGACCATTGCTAAAAATAGAAAGTCTTGCCAGAAAGCACCGAAAACCACCACAGAGCCCAACATTGGCTCTGAGTCCTCTAATCAACTCCACTTAGCCTACGGGAACCCTGGAATAGGCTAATGGAACTCTCCAACTGATTAGGTGCAAGAAGGGGACATTATAGTGTCTTATGTGTGTGTGAGTTTATGTTTGGTCCTTTCAATGGAATGCTTCTAAGTTCTCTTATGCTATCAAAGCAGGCTGATACTTGTCTCAAGGCATGGAGACCTTGTGAGTGGGAATGTTGCTGATTGTGATGGTAAGAGAAAATTTAGGTGTGACTGTTTTCAATTGGAGGTGTTTAGATTATGAATGGAGGCCTATTTCAAGATTCTGGTCTAGTCGATGTGTCTGAATTGGTGAGAACTTTCTAACAAATGTTTGTTTGTTTGATTGGTTGTTGAGTGGGAAA
>VDFB02341510.1:0-37359 GCA_007258455.2 Sequoia sempervirens
TTGTGGACCAGTAATACCCCATCCTCAGCAGTTTCTTGGGGATGGTCATTCCACTTGAGTGTGAGCCACAGATACCGTTATGAACCTCGGTTAGAGCGGTTACTGCCTCCTCAGCATTTAAACAGTGTAGCAAGGTACCTTCTATGCTTCTACGATATAAGGTATCACCTAGGATGACAAATCTGGATGCCTTTTTGATAAAGGTTAGTTTTAGGCTTGATGGTAGGTCAGCGGGTATGACTCCTATGCAAAGATATGTATAGATGTCGTGATACCAAGGATCGCCAGGACCAATGATTTGACACACATATTCCAATTCTGGTACCTCGAATGTGGGAATGAGAAGCTGCTTGATCATAAATTCGTATTTCAGCATGTTGTGAGGGATGTCTACTAGAGACCCAATTGTAGCCATGACGTCAGCGGCTCTGTTGTTGGTTCTTGGAATCTGCTCAAATGTTATGTCAATGAAGGGATTCCTTTTAGAGTCTCCACCAATTTTTGTATGGGGGTTAGTTTGTCATCCTTTGTTTGATATTCACTATTGACTGATTTATGATCAACTGAGAGTCTCCATACCTTGAGAGCTATGATAGACCTATCAGACAAGTTATCCCCGAGGCCTAGTCAAAGCCTTGCATTGCGTGATGTTGTTATGCAAGGAAATGCCAATTTGTATGACTTCGTATGCAGTCCCCTGGGAGTGATGAAGAAGACACCAGCTCTTTGATCCATGTTGTGTATATGAACCATCAAGGATAGTTTCCAATGGTCAGCTACGTTGAGGTTAAAGATGGATTCATATGGAAATTTAGATACAAGAGGATTCTCTGCATAAATAGGTGCCTCTACCAGTTGATCTGTAATAACTTGTCCCTTAATGGCTTTTCGTTCTACATACTCAATGTCATACTCTGACAATATCATTACCCACTTTGCCATTCTTCCTGTGAGCATTGCCTTTGATAGGAGATACTTGAGGGGATCAATTTTCGCAACGAGCTTTATCTTGTGTGCCAACATATAATGTCTGAATTTTTGGGATGCAAATACTACTGCAAGGCAAGCTTTCTTGATAAATGAGTAATTTAGTTCATGACCGACCATTGTCCTGCTGATATAATAGATGGCCCTCTCCATTCCATTTTCATCATGCTGAGCTAGGAGATCTCCAAGGGCTGCTGTTGTTGCTAACACATATAAGATCAATGGCTTCTTTGGGATAGGTGGCATTAACACTGAAGGTGTTAGTAGATATTCCTTGATTTTGTTAAATGCATCTTCACACTTTGCATCCCATTTGTACGCTACCCCCTTGTGGAGTAGGTGAGAGTATGGGTTCTGCTTGTCTTCCAGTTGTGCTATAAATTGTCGGATGGATTAAAGTCGGCCCTGGAGGCCTCTCAGTTGTTTTAATGTCTTTGGTGCTTCCATCTCGAGGATTGCTTTTAATTTTTTTGGATCCACCTCAATACCCCTCATGGACACTATGTATCCTACCAGTTTACCTGATTGTATGTTGAAGACGCACTTCTTGGGATTTAGTTTGACTTTGTATTCCTCCAGTCTGTCAAAGATAGCACTTAGGGTTGCTATATGATCTTGTATTTTTCTTGACTTTGCTAGGATGTCGTCAACATAGTCTTCGACTGTTTTGTGAATCATATCATGGAATATTAGTGTCATGGCCCTTTGATAGGTTGCTCTTGCATTCTTTAGGCCGAATGGCATCATGTTCCAGCAGTAGGTCCCCCATGGGCAAGTGAAAGTTGTCTTGTGTTGATCTTCTTTTGCTATCATAATCTGGTTGTATCCTGAAAATCCATCCATTAGTGATAGCATCTCATGTCCTGCTGTCATGTCTACAATCATGTTGATATTGGGAAGTGGGAAATCATCCTTGGGACATGCCTTATTCAAATCTCTGAAGTTAGTACAGATTCTAATGGCTCCGTCAGGTTTTGAAATAGGTACCAAATTTGACACCCATTTTGGATAATCAATTGGTCGTATGAATCCTGCATCTAACAATTTTTGAGCTCCATTTTGACTAACAAAGCGATTTGAGGATGCATTTTGTGAAGCTTCTGTCTAACAGGTTTTGCATCTAGATACACTGCTAAGTGGTGGACCACAGTCTTTAGATCAATCCCTAGCATATCAGCATAACTCCATGCAAAGTTTATTTGTCTTTCCTTTAGGAATGCTACTAGGAGTTCTTGCTCTTCTGATAATAGTGATTCTGCATAAAATATGATATGCGGGGTCTCCTCTGTTCCTAGGTTGACTGGGTTGCATTTTTCGGCCAAGACTGTTGACTTCTCTTGATGAATAGCTCTTAGGGGAAGATTGAATCCTTCATCCTTAGGCGCCTCAAAGAAGTTTTCACCATTGGATACGTCCTTTCTTTTTACTATTTTCTTGTCAGAGAGTGCCACGGTGTGGTTTTCACTCAAGGACTTGGATATGATTCTTAGTTTCTCACTTTTGCGACTGAAGGATTCAATTGTTTTCCCGTAATAGGCGTGTGTGTCCAACTCCATTATAAATCTTGCCTTGTGATCTCCATCTGGAATGTAATCCCTCAATCCCATGAATTCTGAGAGTGCTTCATTGTTTTCGAATGTATTGAGAACTGGTGGTCCTCGTTGGTCATAGTCGATCAGTTGGGGGTAGACTAAACGAATCTCATGATTTTGACTATCTGGTTCAAAGGATATGGTACTAATCATACATAGGGTGGTATCTTCGAATAGCCTAGGTAGATTGGATAAGGTATCTTCGTCATCGCTACTAATATAGGGCTCAGTTATAAAATTATGTGTGTCCCTACCTGTGACTATTGGTGAGTATACTTGTACTAGTACTGGCTGAGGAGAAACATTAGCGGATCTAACCAGAGGACTTCGGCCACGTATGGTTATTCTCAGAGTGGCACATCCAAGACCAAGATTTGTTATGGGTCACGTCTCTGGCATGATAGTTATTATGAGCCCATTGTCATTTTGTCCCAGTCTTTGATTTCGATCATAGCCCATTGCAAGCATCATGTGTAGGCCTTTGCTTCTTTCGTCCATTGGTAAATTAGTTGCTTGTCTTTCATCTTGATACAACATGTGAGATGGATCTGCTTCAATGACCTCATGACCAAGGTCTCCCCATCTTGTGAATTCGAGATAATCCTTAGGATACGTTTGTGATGTGGAAGCTTGATTTTCTTATGGGCGTCCTCGCGATCTTGGAGATTGTGGTAACTCTCCTATCACAAAAGCATTGTTAGGGAGCCTGTAACTTCCACAACCATCCTCCTAGATGATGAGCTTGATGTTGGATATGGTGGGAATGGTGGGTGTCTCTGTCGCAGAAGTGGATGCGAGAGTGGTGGGATCGATGTATTGTGTGGATGGTCCCTCATCATTTTTTGGCACTTGGGGAATTTTGTAATACTTGGCTTCAAGATTCTTGCAATATGAAAATAGCTCAGGATCTCCATGGACGGTAACCTCTTGTCCATTATGTGTGAATGTCACACATTGGTGGAAGGTTGATGCTACGGCTTTCATCGCCTGAATCCATGGGCATCCCAAGAGGATATTGTATGGCAATTCGAGGTCCAAGACCTGACATGTAGTTTCCATGAGTGTTGGCCCTACTTGGATAGGGAGCTTAATCATGCCTTGAGACACTCTTTCTTGGTCATCATATGCTCTTATTGTGATGCCCTTGCCTTTGTCGATGGAATCTTCTGATATTTTCAACTGCTTGATGAGGCTAAGAGAACAGATGTTCAAACCTACACCTCCATCCACCAAGACCCTTTTGATTTTGCTTTTGTTTACAATGGCTTCCAAGTGAAGTGCACTGTTGTGAGATGGTTGGGTGGGGAAATCTTGGTCAGAGAATGTAAGGAGATTAGGTGTTGTGATATTTACGACCATAGCTTGGAATTGCTTCGCATCGAGATATGTGGGGATAGTGGATGAGGCTAATGCTTCCTCAAGGATCTTTTTATGTGCTGATGAGATTTTTAACAACTCCATGATGGAGAAGTGTGTTGGCGTTCTCTTGAGTTGCTCTACAACATTGTAGGTATGCAGAACAACTCTAGATGAAGGGACTCTGTTAGGTTGGGATGATCCTGCAATGGTGACTTTGTCGCCTCTTGTGGTGACTTCACAATCTTCGGCATGGGCGCCCTTGATGGTGATGACCATGCAGTCCTCATTTAGGGAGGCAACGATCATTTCATACACATGGTTTACACTACCCTTCCCTTTATCATTTCTATTTCCTTTGTTTCCATGATTCGGCATCAGATTCGTGTAGATTTTAAGGTCCTGATTTCCCGTAGGTTGTTCCACGTTTATGATTTTCTTGTCAATGAAATCTTGGATGATGTTTTTGAGTCTCATGCAATTTTTTGTGGTGTGACCTTTTATTTTGTGAAATTTGCAAAGTTGATTCTCATTGTACCAAGGGGGTTTGACATCGAGTTCTTGGTAATTTTTGAATGTAGGAGGCTAGATGAGTTTTTCGGCAATCAACTTTTTCATTATGTCCTCCAACTGTTCCCCCAAAATGGCATATTTACGTTTTGGATAAGTTTTGCATTGGGGTGGTCCTCTTTGGTCATTGAGGTTATTGATGGTGGGATTATTGGGTTGGTATGTTGTGTGATGAGTGTTTTGGTGTTGTGGTTGGATTTGCTGTGTCGGTGATTTTGGCATGGACCACTAATGACCACCTTGGCATCGACGACGCCATCATTAGTGATGTTCTTGTTTCTCGCCCATGTACGAGGTTTATCATTGTAATTAGATGGTGGGCGGTTGTTTTGTGGTTCGTGATATGACGTTGATTCGGCGGGTTGGATCACAAGGGCTCTTTCGATGCTAAGCGCCTTGGAGATTAATTGCTCATATGTGGTGATTCCCTAAACCTTGAGATGAAATGGCAGGCGGCTTTCAAGGTTGGCTATGATCGTGCAAACTTGTTGTTCTTCTGGCATGGTCCACTTGCTCTGATTGGCCTTGGATCGCCATCATTGAAGGAATGAAGCAAAAGATTCATTCTTTCCTTGTTTTAGAGCGTATAATTCTTTGAGATTGACATCCATTGCGATGTTACATGCGTAGTTCCTGATGAATTCATCTCTAATTTCTTGGAATGTTCTAATGCCTGAAGGTAAGTGGGAAAACCATTCTATAGCGGGACCTCCCAAGCTCCTAGGGAATAGCCGCATCAAATAAGTATCATCATTTGCGACCTCCATACAATGAACCTTATCAAATTTGGGGATTTCAAATCCTTTAGGGAATGGTTTCATGTCTAGGCTCCTATCAAATGGATAGGGACACAAGTTTCTTTGCGTTTTGGTTGTCTGCCCCGATTGAAGGTCGAGCACTTGTTGCGAGAGCAACCTGAGTTGTGTCATCACATCATTTTGGGGATCAGGGGGTGGGATGAAAGTGTTTTGGGGTGTTTGAATTGTTGGTTGGATGGATGGGTTGGTCAGTGCGTTGTTTGATGGTATATGCATGTTCTGTCGAGCGAAGTAGGCTTCTACTTGCTTTTGTATGAACGATGCCTGTTGTTGATCCTGTTGTTGTTGCGCTAGGATTTGTGTTTGTTGTTGTGCTTGTTGCTACTCCAACAATGCTTGTTGTTGGGCTTGTCGTTGTGCTTGTTGTTGGGCCGCCAATTTTGTTACTTCTTGTTGCTCTTGGTATTGCCTCAATGCTTGTTGATATGCCTGCAATTGCGTTGCTTGTGCAAGAACTTGTGCTTGTGCTTGTGCTTGTTGTGCTTGATATTGAGATTGCGCTTGAGCTTGGGCTTGTGCTTGTGTGGCTTGTTGTTGTAATAAAATTTGTGCTTGAGTGACTCTTTGTGCTTGCAATGCTTGTGTTGCTTGAGTGGCTTGTTGTTGTTGTTTTTGCAATAAAGCTTGGGCTTGTTGTGCTTGTTGCACTTGTAATGTGGCTTGTGCAGCTTGAGCAGCTTGTTGCACGGATTTTTTTTTTGCACTTGTTGGTATCCTATTTGAAAAGCGGCTTGTAATGCTACGTCGAATTGGTTTGATGTGGTGAACGTTGGTGGTGGTGGAGGTGGTGGTGGATTTGGAATGGTGGTAGATGATGATGTTGTGTTGATATTTTGCGTGTTGGATAATGGTATTGATGTGATTGGTCCTTGTGAGATCATGCTTTGTGATGTTAAGGGTGTGTTTGATTATGTTGCCATTGCTTGTGTATTTATCATTTGTTGTTGCGATATCAACGATAAATTTTGAGCGTTTGGTGTGATGCTTTGATTGATGGTTGGGATAGCGGTTTGATTGATACTTGGTAGGGGAGGCAACCCCAAACCAAGGAGTGGAGCGGATGATAATGGAAATGGTGGGATAGGTGGAAATGTAAGGGGTGTTAGTTTTTGTGTGGTGTTGAATATTCCCCCTAGTCCGAACATATCTCCCTCTTCTTGTGAGTTTGTGAGAAGAGGTGTTTGTGGTGCTCTGTGGAAAAATGTTGATGATGGGTCATAGTGTAAGGTGAGAGGAACATTTTTATGCAATGGATTTTGGGGGATGTTTTGTTCCAATGTGGTGTTTGCGTCCAAGTTTTGATTATTAACAAGGGGATGTGATTGAAGAGCATTGAGAAATGTGTTTCCCTTGTTAATGTTGGGTTGGGTTGGAGCAAATGATGTTGTGATTTGTAGGATATTCTCTGTGACTTTTTGAGATGGGGGTGTAGATGAAATGGGGATGGTGGATGAGATTGGTGGAAAAGATGTCTCTACTATAGTTCTCACATCAAAATTCGAAGGCAACTTGGCCCCTTGTTTTGCTAGTTCAAGCATGTACAATGAAGGGTTAAGTCTCATCATGATGTTGATGATTCTATGGTTG
Organism: Sequoia sempervirens; assembly: GCA_007258455.2. Taxonomy (NCBI): domain Eukaryota; kingdom Viridiplantae; phylum Streptophyta; class Pinopsida; order Cupressales; family Cupressaceae; genus Sequoia; species Sequoia sempervirens. The sequence continues at coordinate 6,911 of VDFB02341510.1, forward strand.
TCCGGATTTTGGAGCATTTTAGCTATTTCTTTGTGAGACATTCCAAAGGGAAGATCTTCTCCTTGGGCTTCCTCTTGTAGGTTTTGTGATGATGTTGGAAGGCTAATTGTGATATTTCCATCCCCAATGGGATTCATTTCAGGAGTGGTTTGGCTAAGATCACTTGAAGCGGGTGTTTCTTTGTTGGCTTCCATACTCTTCTTGTATTGAGATCTAGTTAGAACCATAAAACGGGGATCAATCTTTGAGAATATGGGAGATGAATCTCTTGATTCTTTGGATTAATCTATATTTTATGTCCCAAAGAGAAAGTTTTAGGATGCTTTTTGGGGATCAAAGGTGATGATATGATGATGAATGATATGAATGTTTTGGCTTTTGATAAATCTTGAATGAGACACTAGGCTTTAGGACTTGGATTTGATTGGATTTTGGATTTTGGGATTTTGTCCTTGACTTTGATTTTGACTTTGTTTTGATTTTGAACAAAAGGACCCTAAGATGTTTGATAATGATCTAAGGGATAGTTTTGTTCAAAGGATGATGATTTTGGATATGTGTGAGGAGAAGGATGCATCTACCCACACCTATCCAAATAAAATGATAGTTTCACTAAGTATATGAAGAAGGATTCATCCACATACACTAAGTTAGACAAGATGATTTTGATAACTTTGACTAAGTATATGCAAAAGGATGCATCTACACATGCCTAGCCAAAGGTGTTTTGATAAATGTTTTCAAGGACTTGGTCACAATGTTTTTGGATGATTTTGATTTTTTTGCCACAAAGCCTAGTATCAAGGATGATTTCAAGATTTTCCAAAAGATGATTTGTGAGATGGATTTGATGTTTTGAAAGATGGATGAAAGAGGTTTGATTTGTTTTGATCCTTAGGTGAACCTAAAAAGACACTTTGTTTTCCTAGACCTAGGTATTGAAGAGCATGCAAATGCTTCCTAAAGACCTTTGTAACCAAGAAATGATTTCATTTGAACATTCATTTTCAGATTTCCAATGATTTTTGCTTTGGGATTTGTGAGTCTCCAATCACACATGAATATTCATTTTGCTTAGCTTTGCTTAATGGCTTTATTTTACCAAAAACACTTTCTTTGATTAAGTTTTCAAACTAAGATGTCCAATGTCTTAATTTCTTCAAACTCCACAAGATATGTTATGTGGAAATTTAATGAACTTAAGGCAAGGGTTTCCTATTGTTTACTTAAGGAGACAAATTGAGATATAATCCAATGTTTAGAAACCTCTAAGGATGTGAATCCCAAGGGAAAGCAATAACATATGGATTGAGTCAATGGCATTTGTCTCCAAAAGGGTTTGAAATTTGAATGATATTGTTAAGTGTTTGTTTGCAAATGTTTTTGAATACAACACTATGTTTTCAAACCAAAAACAAGCACAAAACCCTATGGATGTGTAAGACAATACTTGTTGAATACCCAATTGGACAAGTCCAGCTACACTTATCTTTAGCGAATGGTTAGATGCTTGACCCCACTAGCTCCCCTCCATGACACTCACTTATACGGGGCAGCCAAGCATCAACACCCATGAAACTCCCATGGCATGTTTTCCATTTCTACTAAATATCATAAAAGTGTGGGGCGGCTTCAAAACGATCGTTCTTGCACCAACAAATAGATTAAGGATTTTTGAAAATTCTAGCATATGGGTTCTAGTAAGGACTTTCTGTTCGTAGGAGTTGACCCAACGTGGCAAGAGTCCCCTTTCGGATCCATCTTGTCGGAGTCAATAGCGTGATATTGGCGTTTCTTCCAATATCCACATTTATATCCCGGCTGGAAATACTCTTGGCTTTAGAGTGTTACCGGTTGAGTCGTTCCCTTGGGTGAGTACTTTTTCCCCAAGGCAGGCCCTCTAGGATAAACAAAAGCAAGCAAAGACAAAATCCGTAACTCGATCAATCTTTGATGGCACAAAGAAAGAGAATATATGCAAAAATGCCCCTACTCACACTCACACAAGATATTGCTCAATTTTAAACCCAAATTGAAGTGTGTATGGGCAATTATTTACACAACTTAATGTCACCAAAAGCCTTTTGATTCTCAAGATCATCGTGAGGCGTGAGAGAAGCGCATACATATTTTGATGATATTACTTTGTGTAAATAATTACAAAACAATAAAGGCACACATTCATTTTATCCTTCAAAGCAACGATTTGATTCATTTTTTAGAGAGCACCAAATGAAGTGTGAGAAATTGCCTTATTCAATTTTAGCCCAAATTGAAATCTAGTAGGTGTCTAAGCTTCAATTTTAACCCTTTGCAATGAAAAATTAAAGTGTTCTTTTTAGACCCAAATAAAAGTTAGTGTCCTAAGACGAAAAGATAAACAATTGCGTGAAAAAGTGTTAAACAAACACTTAAAGCATTTAAAAACACTTTGATTTTTTCAAAATATCCTCCTCCTTTCATTTTCCTTTGCTAGCCTTCTCCTTGCTTTCCTTGGTTTGTACCTTGATTGTCCTTCGTTTGCTTTTGTACCTATTCCATAGTGGATTGGTGTCACATGTGCTAGTGACCCTTTCCCAATCCTTGATCAAAGCTCAAGATGATGTAAATGAAAATGGAGATGAAGAGCAAGATGAGTTCTCAAACCAAGAGAGTAACCTTGCATAAAAGTTGTGGATGGATGAATGAGAATGAAGGCATTCTTTTATAGATTTTCTTGATGAGAGATTGGCCAAGAGGGTGAATGTGGGACTAAGATTGGACAAATGAGAGGAAGACACTTGTCAAGTGGTGATAGGTCTACGGATGTGCAAGATTTGGGAAGAGTGCCCATGAGAGGGAGAATTTGAATTCAAATTTTGCAATAAATTTTGAGAGGGGGACAAGAAAAACAGCAATAAATGCTATGTTGGAGGAACAAATCAACTTGTCATGTTGAGTGAAAATGAGGGTTTTTTAATAAATCAATTTATTGATTTATTTGTGCAAGTGGAGATATCTAGAGGATGCAAGTGGGTGAGATTAGCATTTAATTATGGTTAGATTAAATAAATGATGATTATGTTAGTTTAAATATGATTAGGTTAGTTTGACTTTTAGGACTATGATATTTGATTTATTTAAATCAAAAAATTATGGAATATGATTTTGGATTTGATTTAAATGGATGTTTGATTTATTAAAAGGTTGATGATATTGTTTGCTTGATTTTAAGTAAATGACCTTAGGAGATGGAGATTAATGAAATTACCTGCTGAATGAATGAAGGTGAACCTGATTAATTGATGAATGGACCTAATGTGAAATCTAGTTCAGTTGATGAATGAACCTGATCAAATGCAGAATGTTAATTTTGCATGTCTACAGGTTTCAACAGCAACCCAGATGGAAAAAATCACAAAAAACACATGAGATTAAATTTTTTCAACCATTGGTGAAAAACAGGAGCCATAAATGAATCAATATAGTTTGTAAATATATATGTGCTTGTGGCAAGCTATATTGTATAATTTCCCACCAATGCCTTATCAAAAATTGTGCAGACATTCATTGTGTTTTTTAAGGGCTTTAAGGGAAAGAGTCCCTTGCAACCATCAGTGCTACGTGCAAAGCATATAACAATTAATGGCCATGCCATTTCAGTGGCCTTATCTAGTAGCGCGCCAAATGCTTTTTATTTCAAGATCAAAGAACACACCCTTGGTTTTGGATGGGTTTGTTGCTATGAATTTTTGTATTGTTCAAGTGTTGCCATGTGATATAGTGCTTCATTATACTTTTCTTGTGTGCACATATGTATGTATATAAAATTAGATGTAGACAACATTCATATATACTTTGGTTTATAGTAAGCATAAGAAGAATCAATTTCCCTGCGTATAATGTGTTGAAAAGCTCTTAGAAGTTACTTAAGGAAGAAGTTATATAGAGATGGTGGTATCAATGTTTGATATAGCAGCAGAAATATGGTTTACAATTCCAACAATGATTCAGTTAGTGTCATTGTTGTTTGTAGCTACTATGACATACATCCAAATTTGCACACGCCATTGTCCTTCAGTGTTACCTTTGCAACCATTTGCACCACATGTCAAGCAACAATGCTCTATGGAAATTGACACAAATTGTATATCATTACATTTCCATATCTATTTTTTTGTGTTTACATATATACATGCACAATATATTGCTACAAATCTAGCGAGGGAGTGCAATTATTGTGTTATGCTAAAAAACACATAATAGGTTGTAGCCATCTTCACATAAATTCCACAATAGATAATTGGAGATCTATGTTCACAATTGTTTATCCACCTCACTTGCACCTCTAATATAAGGTGAGTCCACACAACTAGGCCCAACAATGCTTTGTTGAAAATTGCAAAGAAATTTGCTATGTTTTTTTAGGATTTTAATGGTAGATGTTACTTATAATATCCATAACATTGACTTTTTTCTTGTGTTGCAACCATTGACGGTAAATGGAAGCCACAAATGAAACAATATAGCCTAAGGTGGACATCAATAGGCAACAACGCCTTATACAAAAAAACATGAACTCCATGACATTAACTATATATATTAACACGCTTTCAACAGTGACCCGCATGAAAAACCTACACAACACATAAACCTCGCAATAACAGATTGATTGAAAACCTTAACTAGAAAATGTGAACCATAGATGAATCAATATTGGTTTCAACAATAATGTAGATGAAAAAATTCACCAAAAACATACTAGATTAACTATTTTGCAACTATTCACACAAAACGGAAGCCATAAATGAAATAATATAGCTACATGGAGACTATAAGTAAAACAATATGGCCTAAGCTAGGCAACAAGAATCAACAATGGCCTATTAGAGATAACATAGATTATTTTCCAAACTATATTGATTTCAACAGTTTCCCAAATGAGAAAACACACAAGACACAACAATTCGCTTTAACAATTCAATGCAAGAAAACAAACAATATTGCCTTGCAACCATCACGGATATACTGAGTTGATTAATGGAACAATATACCCTAACCTAGAGAGCTACAATGAACAATGACCTATGGAAAATAACATTAGCTACTTGTAAGACTATGATGATTTAAACAATGGCCCAAATGGAAAAACCCACTAAAGACAATAATTCATTGTGGCAATGCAACATAGAAAACAAACAATGTTGTCTTCCAACCTTTGTGGCTACACAGAGAACACAAATGAAACAATATAATGTCAACTAGACAACAGCAATGAATAATGGCCTATGGAAAACATGAATTTTCCTCACAAAACTCTAAAAATAGTTTTCCCAATATGCACCTCCACCCACACCTCTACCTCCTTGCTTCAAATGCAATTGTTCCTGCTTTCCAAAACTAGTAGAGCAACCTAGGTAATGGCACTATCAATAGGAGTGATGGACATCGTTTAATCGCTATGGAGAGATATGTATGTATGTCATAGAAGATGCAAATAACATTAATTCCATAGGACATTGATGATTGTTGTCATTTAGATTAGCCTCTACTGTTTCTCAATAGCATCTTATTGGAAACGAAACAATATAGCCACATCTATAGACCAACAATTGACAATTCCTTGTGGACAACATCATATATTCTATACCATACACTATTGGATTACGAATCAAATATGGAAGGATATTGCAAGAGTTGAAGACATAAAATAGTTTATGGTATTCTCCTAACTTCCAAGAGCTTTTTAGCACATTGAATGTGGGAAGCAATCTTTCTTATTATGCTTAATATGAAGCCTATTATTACAAAAATTCCCCTTAAGTACAAAAGAAATAAGAGCTATCCTAGCAAAGCAATAAACAAGGGGACAAGTTTATATGAATGTTGTCTACATCTTACTTTGCACACATACATATGTGCACAAAGGAAAAGAACAATCAAACACAGCAAAAGAAACCAATACTCTAGTTTTTGTGTAGACACGTAGAAATTTATTACAAACACATTTTCCTACATACAATTGTATGAAGATGTTGTCTGCACCAGGAACATTGAATTGCATGCATAGATGTTTCTGTATATGTACATGTAGATATATACATGCATAGAACCATGTCCACAAGTATATTTAGATAATTTGGTGATATATTTTGTCACCTAATGAAGTTCTAGAGTTCGAATCCATTGATATGATGGAATATAATTATGTTGTAGACATCAACAAAAAATGGAATCCATTAAAAGCAGCCCACAAAAAATCACAATACCAACAAAAGTTGCATAACGTTAACAATTCTATTTCGTTCCAAACATAGCCACAAAATGCAAGCCATAAAGAGAAGCCCACAAAGATTCACAGTAACAAACTGAAGCAATAATATACCCATTTCTCAACAAAACCTTATGGAAAAATGGTCAATGTGTTCCACCTACTTGTGGGAATGTATGTAACCGATGGTGGATGCAAAGAACATTGATATATACTAATCCATAACTTTGTTTTGTTCGGACATCTTTGGAATCATAAGATATGTTTTCTACATCTAATATCATATATCTAGATTTTATGTGGATAGTCGAAATGAAATCAGCTGCTATGATAGTAAATAGTGGCTTTTGGATAACAACATAAACTATATAATATTAACTATTTTATTATGCATTGGAAATGAGGGAATATAGTCAAAGCTAGCAAACAACAATTAGATTGCATTATGGAAAATAACACAGATTATTTTAATATATTGTAACCATTTCCATAGAATGGAAGCCATAAATGAGAAAATATTAAATTTCCCTATGTGTGAACTCTCCTCATTTTGATCATCCACAATTTGAGCAAGTCTACTATACTCAATTTCATCTTTAAGCATATCTATTTCCATCAATTTTATCAAAGTCTTAGCTAGGTTATGCAGATTTTTCATGATGGAGCTCAAGTGAATCTTCAACAAAGTGGATCAACCTTCATCACTCATCAACATTGCATCATAGGAGTTGGGAAAGGGCCAATTTTCATATCAAATTGGCACCAATTCCCCCATGGGATCAAGAGTTTGCATTTTTAATTACGATTTCATTGCTTTCTCATTGTGTTCTTCATTTTTGTTTCCTATTTTGAGCATTGTTAATGGATTTCATGGGGAATCTTGATTCTTATTTGCATTTGATCTAATAATGTGTTTGTTTTTTGTGTTTTGCAGATATTAGGATTGGGGTTCTACAGTTACAACATATTACAAAAAGGATCACTGTTAGGTGGACTCATTTCCCATAGAATAAAGAAAAAATAGAAGAGAAGGGTGGCACATAGCCAAGATTTGAACTGTCATAAAATTGCATCTACTATATGTAGGAATCACAGTTCCATTGAAGCTCAATATATAGAGTTTACACACTTCATACCGCTTTGCTCTAACACTCTTCTTTGCTCTCCACTCGCATCACATTCGCATCAAAAACATGTGTATCATTGCTTTAGAATATTGAAATGATCTTATATTTATACCCATTACATTCGTAAACCTTTGCAACATCAATTAGGTTGGCCTAATTAGATGTATCATGCAAAACATAACTTATCGGCTCACCATTCAACCATACACACTTTGCACCTTAATTTAAAACCTGAAACACATCAAATAGGTTGGGGTGGACATATAATAGCTCCCACATAATGGATCAATACTTATTTAAACTCTACATAACCTTAAACATATTAGGTCAGCACCACTGGTGACCTAATCATCAAAATTGACCAATTGATCATCCTCAAACCGACACATGGACCTCCAAAATTCACACCACTTGGAACTTAGATGAAACTGACACCTATAAACACTTCCAAAAATCTACAAGATAAAATATTATTCTCTGGTGAAGTGTAGACTTATCAAAACATACATTTTGCATAGAAAACACTATCACTAGCAAACTTGACGTATTTTCATTCATAACTTCTACACTAGAGAGCCAAAATAAATGAAACATTGGATTTAGACTCATATGATATCAAAAGAAATTCCTTAGAACCACAAAGCAAAATTATTCAAGGTGAACCAATGCAGACCAAAAAATTGGGTACATTGTACATAGAAAACTATGTTCTGACACAATCAATTCTTCAACTTCAATTATCTACACCGGATCAAAACTTTATATCAAGCCACAATGTTGAAATTAATGGAAATACTGTATCTACATATTGTACATACCATGCTCAAGTTTCCAACAAGCATATCAATGGAAAACTCTTTAAACTTCCAACACTTAGTGCTCTTAAGAGACTGGATCATAATAGTGTAGCCAAGAATGATTAGGTGACTTGGGGAATGAAGAGAGGTCTTATCTAGCATTAAATTAACCACTTGGATATTTTAGAACATTCATTTTTTACTCATGAAACATAAAACAAAAATATGCTTCTTTATATTTACACTACTCTTAACTGACACTTCATTCAAGAATGCATTCATCATTGGCATGGTCAAATAGTGTTGAGTTGACCAGAACTGAGAAAGGTTAACATGGAGGGACCCCATATCCACTTGTAGATCTAGAAAAAACTCCCTACAAGCCATGAGATCCAACAACTACTCCATCATAGTTTGGAAGTTTTTTGCACTAAGGGCTCTTAAGAGATTATGTCATAATAGTGTACTTCAGAATGATAAGGTGACCTCAGGAATGAATAAAGGCATTCCCTAGCATTCACCCACCCACCTTGATGTATTGGTGCAATCATTTTTAAATGCTACATATAACTTTGAAATTATGCTTGGACAACATTAAAACACCTAAGTTAAGTTATTTCATACCTAAAAACATTGAGATTCTTATTTTCTAATGGCCAACCTAAGGCCATCATATTTATGACTATTATAACATCCCTCTTTATTGCTCTACATTAGTCATATTTACCTTATTTTTCTCATTTTGGTAGACATAGTGATACCCTATAGCTAGGTATTCATGTGTGCTACCCTAAGCAGCCTAAATATTTCATTTTTCTAGCATTTATTCATGGGATGTGATGATCTTGTGGGATGTAATTATGATTGTCCTAGTGTGTCATTGGACTGTTATGTGGATTATGACAGTTGTAAACTATTGAAAACTCTTATTTATAATGGATATATCCTTCATTACCTCTTTTAGTGATCTTCTATAAAGATTAAGGCAGCTTGTCAACCTTCATTCATGGTGATTTTATGAGTAATAGGATTCCAAATGGCATGATAACAATACCATATAGTTGTCATGGTTGAGTATGATAGTGGATAGTCCTAGGCAATAGTCAATCAACCCTTCAACTAGTATATATAGTTAAATTTATTTAATATAAATAATTATGATTATATTGATACTAACCCTAAATTGAACAATTATTAATACAAGATTTTCCATTGCAATATTGTACAACATTAATTGATCCCATAGAATAACCTCAAATGTAGATCTAAGCATCATTAATATGTCTAGAAGATCCACATTGTAATGCCCTAAATTTAACACTCAAATACAATTAAGGGAAAAACACAAATTTTAAATTTTGATTACAACACATGACTATCCTACACTATTTTGTTTCCAAGGCACACAATTCATAATAGCATAGCAACATCTAACCAAATATAGGTTATAATATTTAGTTAAGTAACTAAAATGCTTAGGCAATCCTAGTAAGGTTTCAAGTGGGGGCAGGAAATTTACCTCATCGAGGAAAACTCAAATAGCTCAACCAACACATTCATAATTAGAAGACACAATCCAAATTACAGGGTATGTCAATACAATACAACAATATTAACTCAAATTAATAGAAAGAGAGCAAACCCTAGGAGCTAGACCTAATTCCTCTGGGGCTCGTCTTTGATGGCCTTGCCTATGTATATAATTCGTAGAGGAATCGTAGTTTGACAATTGGACTTCAACCATCTCACACATGGTTGGATAACAAAGGGATATAATCACCAAATTAAAATGGTGGCTTAACATCGACTTCAATCACAAACCACTAACACTACTCCACACTATAATGATGGAAAGCAATAGATCAAAGTCAAAGGTTATGACTAAACCCACATATAGGATCTCCCAAGAATTCTTCTAAAATAACTAGATGATGCATACATATCTCATGCTCAACTAGGTTGATTTTCCATAATTTAACTTGACCTTGAACATGCATGGTACCAAAAGAACCAACCCATTCTAAAGTGGGTTAAAGCTTATTATAAAAGGAAAATTAATCTGCTTATGACTAAACTTCCATTCTCACGTGATTGAATGGAAAAGAAAAACTAATGTTAAATAAGTTAGTAATTTATCATAACATTTTTTTGTTAAAGTTTCCTTTTCTTTTTCTTTTACAATAACTCCAATAGTTCATTCCCTAAGCTCACAATAAAATTGGGCCTATACGTACAACTTAATTTAAATTAAAATTTTAACCTTCTCACCTAATCCCAATAAAATTTCTACCTTGCCCAAGATTCCTAGAGCTTTATAGAGGATATGATAAGGGATATTAGTAATATTAAATAATTCTCGAGTATTGAAGTTAGACTAAGTAGCCTATAGGGCAGAAAATTTAAAAAAAAAACACAACTAAACTTTAGTGTATATACAAATCTAAATAATATTTCAATAATGTTCAAGCTTAAGGCCGCAATGATTCAAGCAGAATATTTAACTTTTGACACCCTTTACTACTTTCTACGTGGTTATTGTTTTTATTTTTTATTCATATAAAAATTGAAATAAAATGAATTTCCCCCAAATCTTGGCTCGTCGTTTGCATTCTTTTCATTCTATGGTGTAGGAACAAGAAGATAATGTCTTAAATAAGAAAACAGTTGCTATGCTTAATATATGCACCTATGTTGATTTCTATAGATGGAGTCATAATAATGGCATACTTCTTTACCTATCAATTATCAACATGTTGTTAGTTTTAAAAATAAAATAATAATATATTTAACCATTTTTTCATTTCAGTATACTGAATGTTATTTTATTAGCATTTATAATTGATGTCAGCGATTAAAATTGATGTGGAAATGTTAATCTTTTTAGCAGCCAATTATCACCATAGTATCAGTTTTAGAAATAATATAATAATATATTTAACCACTTTTAGATTTGGGTGTCATTCCAGCATAATATTAGTTACTTTACTAGCATTTATAATTGATACCAGCAATTAAAATCAATGTGAAAATGTCAATCTCTTTAGCAGCCAATTATCAGCATAACATTAGTTTTAGAAATAATATAATAATATATATTTAACCACTTTCAAATTTGGGTGCCATTCCAACATAATGTTAGTTACTTTACTAGCAATTAAAATCAATGTGGAAACGTTAATGTAGAATGATAATACACCCCTTTTTAGCAATAGATTTAAAACACAGAGTTAAAGATTCAAACCAATTCTTCTTTAAAATTTAAACCAATGAAACCATAACTGCCATAATGTTAATAGCAACATACAATATTGGTGATAGAATTCACATAAAACAATAAAAGTATGTTATAAATAATATTAAATAGAGTAGTTTCTATTACTATAAAAGATTGAGGATATAATACTAATAAAACGATTTCATATTATCTTTGAGAAATTTTACCATCAACAATACTATATTATAATTAAATAAATATAGTATAAATACATGTCAAACAAATAGATATGATGTTAATGTCAAGAAGGTTAAGGGTGAGTAAATTAATGAATCCTAGTGAGTCTAACCACATAACTTATAATTTTATCTCTCTTTATCATGATTAAATAGTGCAATGACAAAGATATTACTCTTGTTGTAATCTATTAATTTCTTAAATCTCATTATATAATGACATCACACATCACTACCATATAAAATAATGTTAGCACAATAACACATACATATATAAAAATAATAACCTCATACGACAATACAAACTACAACAAATTTATAAATATTTAAATAACAATATAATAGCATAGAACACAAAATTAGTTCACAATGGTAACTATCCAAATGACATAGCCAAATCAACATTACTCACTTATACTCTACGTCACTAAATAACATAATATTAGCATCGTTGTTATTCCCAATAGGATCACTCTGTATGTTACTATTGATGCTTATTTCAATACCACTTGTTTTGTGTTACCCTAATATTGTTATCAATACTCAGATGAATGCCATTTACTCATTGATAGTATTAGCCTCCCTCTTAATTTTCACATTTGCCACTACTATGTTTGAAATTAATGTTAAGATGATTATTAATACTATTGCTAATATTAATATTATCGATATTAACAATAACCTTAATATCAATAAAGTCATTATTTTGTTAATATTGTTATTAGTTTTAATACTACTCTTAATACGATATTTTTAGAGAGGGATAAATGATGTCCATAAGATTTATTAATGCAACTAATAATATCCCAAATACGACAACACGGTCACTTTATTTATCACCTTGAATCTATCTAACAGTTTGGTTACAGGAATGCACATAAGAATGTAGAGTAGAATGAGTCACACACAAGGTAGGGCGTTACATACATGGTATGGGATTAGCATTTTGAAGGAATAGAATCCACTAAGAATATCATACAAGACAAAGATAATAGATTCAATCAATCCATGAGAGAGCTGAAACTATCTCATCCTTAAAAGAATCTCTATCAATTAATAAATACAAGAGTAAATCCTAGGCAAAGAAGATCCAACTTTAAATCGTTTAACTAACCAAGGTCTAGTAAGCATATGCCATTGTGACACAAACATATGAACACAAAGAAATTGCAACCAATAGGGAATGATATGAACACCTACCACCATTGTGAGACCAATATACACCATTGGCCACCAAAAAATTATAAAAAATGTATGTGAATCCATGCATATCCACTACACTAGTGACAAGAAGGTGATCATACAAAAAATTAAGATGACAATGAAGAATTCCAAATGCAAAGAGTGGGGAATAAATATGATAAACATGGATGGATCTTGTGTATTGTGGATACTATGGAAGTGAATTTCTTAATAAGTGTAGGAGGGATATTTTTATAGATATTTTAGAGCCAAAAATAATTATTTTGGGTGGGAATCATTTGAATTGATCTTAGTCATCCAAGGATAAGGTCTCATTTACTTTTGTTATAATAGAGAATAGGACAAATGTTCCCCCATGAGGGGTAGAATCACATTTGAACCATGTACCAATAATGAAAATCTTTTATAGAAGGGAACATGTGTTTATATTAGGGCTAATAGAGATTAGTTAATCTAAATTGAATATTATGTGGAACTTATGAAAGAAACAAGGTGAAATGGGTTAGTTCTAGGAGGAGATAAGTAAGCATTTTATTTTTGGATCAATCACCTTAGGATGACCTTCATAGAGACATTACAATCATCAAAAAAATATGGAAATAATCATAGGGATACAATATGAGACACCAACCTCATGTCAACACTATATTCAACTCTACCTCCTGAAATAGTTATATAATACTATAGTACACATACCATATCCATTGTGAAGAATGAATAAAACAACATTGAAGAATAGCCACTTGCACCTCCTAGATGATGTTTCCATCACAATCTCTATTAAAAAATAGCACCCTTTTAATAACCACTTGCTCCATTAACCATTAGTGCAACTCTTAATCCTTCTACAATGTAGTATTGTAAGAATCCAATCTACTCCCTCTCATTAAGATGTGGAGAATACTTAATAAATATTACACATTCAATTCCATCTCACTTACAAGGAGGTGAAATATGATGGTATTTAAGTCACATTCCTCAATAAGCATAGTGAGCAAGTGTGTGTTGAAGTGTAGTGTTGGTAGTGTGACCATAGATTTAAAACCTATGGCCTTTAAGATTGCTCACTTTAAATTATTATTGATGGGTATTGCATGTAACAACTAACCATGTATATATTATTGAGGGTGCTTGTAGATCTATACCTAGAATGTGGAAAGTATATGAAGGATCTTTTGGTCCTCTAGAATAATTAGTAGAATAGAATGAGGAAAGTCTATATGGAGGATGTATTCAATATTCTTAATGATTTTTATAGATATTCACATGTGGATGGAACTAGGTCAGTTTTTTTTATTGATGTGTTGAGATGTCAATAGATTATGGGTGAAATGTGTATCTAGGTTCCATGTGTGTCATGTCGACTAGGGGTGTATACTTGGTGAGGCATTATTTGTGTTATCATGTTACATCTCATACAATCTGTATATAATTTTTAAGGTAACAATCACCATTATTGATGCAAGTAGATAGAGATTAAACATATCAAAGGATTTAGAGCTTAGGGAGACTAAGAGGAATGTGGCTATGAGAATAGATAAATGTAAAATTAGTGGATATGGTATGTGATCATTGGCCAAGTGTAGTGGTAGTAATAATTTTTTTATGAGACTCAAAAAATTTGTTTTTATGAGCTAAAAATAAACATTAGTCTAAGGGTTGAAGTGGTCTTTCTTTCCAAAATGAAATCGCGACATGATCTTAATGCTTAAGTTTGGTAGAGGTAAGTGTTTATGTGTATATTGTGTTATGTTTTGTAAAAGTGTTAGTCTAATTGAGATCTCATACTTGCATACACTTGGAAATCAAATATGATCTCATTCTTTAACTACGAGTAATTTTTTAAAATAATGCACTAATGTAGCAAGTGGTGCCAATAGATGTTGATATGTGGAAAAATCTTGTACACTCAACAAAAAGCTTTGTAATGTTATATAATTATATTTTTATAATTTTGTAAAGGTTTTTGATTAGTTTTAGACTAATTCCTACTATAAATAATTTTATGTTTGTTGGTTGAGTAAATTATAAGGCATCAATTATTGTATCTAATATTATTTTTTCTCATGCTTCCATATATTATAAGTTTAAAGGAGGCATTGGATGCAAAATCCTCAAGTTTTTTAGGAAATGTGACATTAACCTTGCATTCCTATGTCATTCATGTGTCTTTGTGTTTCTTGGAAAGTGTTCTAAGGGACACGAGAGGAAAAATATTTAATATTAGTTTCTATGACAAATTATAATTGCATTTCAAAGAGGTGAACGTGGACATGTTTCGATGATGGTTGTAAGGAAAAATGGGATGTGATTCTTTCTAGATGTCCACTTTTGGGAATATGAATAGTCATGAGTTGGGTGCCCAAGATTGGAAGGTGAAAGGTTATCCTATTGTGTGATTGAAATAGTCATTAGGGAGCTATAAAGCAATCAAAAAGGAAAAGGATTATTTGGCTATGGCACAAGCATCCATCTTGGAGTCATTTGAATACTATTATTTTACTATCCTATCTGTTGGATTTCCATTATCCTAGGTGTGGGATTTTTCCAATGGTTTCTTGCCTCTTGTTTTGAGTTACCAATGTGGTTTTCCCTCCCATAACTTTCTATAAATTAGACCCATGAGATGGTATTTTTATGTTGAGTTGTAGGTATCTAAGTGCTACTAGATTGATCAAAGAATAGTAGAGAAGAGTATTATTGTATAAGTCTCTTAACAAAGACTTGATTATTATTGTATAAGTCTCTTTGCAAATTTTAATAATATTCTTGCCCTCTTTCTCGTGTGGATTTTTTTCCCGAAAGGGTTTCTCCATGTAAATCTAGTGTTATCTACGGTTTGCTAAATTTTTTATCTTATTGTTGAATGTGCAATCACACATATCTCATTTGGTTAATCTAATTTTCATATTTTCAATCACATTCATAACTTTTTAATGTAATTTAGTTTTACCTTGTTATCAACATCTTCAAGTTATTAATGACTTCCACATAAATATCTTGATTCCTTTCATTGTCCCTAAAATTTATAGGAGGATAGAAACAATATGTACAATGAGGAAGGCAAAAAACAAATAGATGAATATTTAAGAACATTGTAAGCATAAATGTATTTCCTCTAACCATGTGTCACTGTACACCTACTAGGTGACATGTATAACTCACCAATGGTGAGAGACAAAAGGAAAAAACCATACTAAATAAAGAGATAAGTATCGTTGTAACTTTTAGGTCTGAATAAATACAATACTAAGAGATAAGTAAAATATGAGAACATTTTAAACCATTTAAGCTACCAATACACTATATATATATATATATTGATCTTGGTAAGGCCATGAGGGCATACAAACTATCATCAAAATGTTATACAATACCATGAGGTTAATGTATTATCTCTCAAACTACAAAATATTGAATTGATACATATAACCATACAATTTATATTGTATTTGTGTCATGGACATGCATAGAAAGTATCTTCAACTATGAAGCAAACACTACTGTTCAAACATTCAACCTCTTTTTGCTCGACTAAAAATTGAACCTCGATCCCTTGTATCCATTGGTATCCTATGTTGTTATGGTCTCCTAGACCTCTCACTATTTTGCAACTCAACATGCATATATAAATTATAAAATTAGATACTATGCCAAACTCTATAACTATAAAAAAATATTTAAAATGATATAAATATTATAAACATAATTACAACATATTGTATTCTATTTATTCTTTCCTGCAACACTCAACATCATCAAGATAAGTTTATCCTTGTCTAAGAGTGTTTACATCAATCTATAACTTAATAAAGACATATTTATCAATTATTTACTAATACATAATGATACTAATTGAGACAAAATAATCATTATTAAACATATATATTCATAATCATACTTATGTTAATCATATTAAGGATGAAATTGCAAAAATAACGCCAAATTATAAATTTTCTCATATACCATGAGGTGTAACAACATAATTCATCAGCTAAATAAATTATAATAGATTAAACTCAGAAACACAAATATACATAAACAATAAATTTGAATTTTACAAAATAATTTTTTAAATGTGTTAAAGTGTAGCTTAATAAATCCAATGTCATGACCATCCCCATGAACATGTGTGCAAGATGGTGATTTAGTGCCCACCTATTCAACAAAAAAATGTATTCCGAACTATTAAACATTATTTTGAATACAAACTATTATTTTATTTTGATATATTATAAAAATTTACCTCTGAAATAAATGCATCTATACAACTTGTTGGGATGGTCAATGTTAAAATTATGAAAAGCATGAGCCATAGGATCAAAAAACAAACAAAGAAACCTTCCATGCAAGATATTTGCGAACAAATAATTACAATATTCCTCAACAAGAAAAAGCTACAGATAAACCTCAAGAATCTTCAAGGAAAACAAGAGTCCTCAAAGGTTGAGAGTTCGAGAGAAAATCTTCAAATTATAATACAATGACGGTTGAGTGCTATATAGGAGCAACCCTAATAATTTCTCACTTCAATTAACATAGAAAAACACTTAGTTAATAAAAAACTCCTAATTTTAGCTTTAGTGCATGAGAATAAATTAGACTAATAATAAATTAAAGGTTAATTAATTATTAGCTAATGCATGATTACTCTAACACCCCCCTTAAGATGAACTTAGGGAGTAGCTAAAAAACCTAAAAGAAAGAATGCATGATGGGTCCTAGCAAACAAGGCCATGTGAGGTGCCCATATACAAACAAAAGATCTCTCAAAACAAGAGAAAAAGGAGAAAACCACAGTGGGAGAAAACTCCTCTCCAAAAGAGAGAAAGGTGAATGAAAGACTAAAAAATCCTCCAATTCAAGGTGTGAAGGACTGAGAAGCCTCCAACTAAAACAACGTCCTAAAAAAGAGAGGAACATGTAGAACATCACTAAAGCACGAAGAAACTGTAGACTATTGTCGAAAGATGACTGATATGGTGTTGAAATGAAGAACCTCCTTTGAAACAAATGATGATCAGGATCAAGATAACAAGAATTAGCATGAGTGCCCTAAATGATACTACTTGAATCAAATGGAAAACAAAGGAAAACATCTAGAAATTGAAGATAAAAATGGTACATGAATTTCAATGAGTGACCCTAATAACACTACTCAACATGCATGAAAACTACAAGTCAAAAATATAGGTACCAATAGTCTTTGATCAAATGAAAATGGAAGGTCACCTCTAGAAATAGGAATCAAAGAATGTCCTTATGGTAAGTGCTCCAACTCACTGAAATGCATGTAACTAGCTGTTGATGTATGTTGCATTTGAAAGTACATAGGAACAAGAACTAGATACATAGATCACTCCAACGTGAATCCAAGGAAGCATTAACACCAATAGTAGAAACCTCCCCATAATGTTGAAAATAAAGAGCCAAGACAAGTACATTGAAACTGTGTGAAACCAAGAAGTGCATGTAGGAGAAACAACCTGTAAATAAAAAGGTGTGCAACTAAGACACACACGCATGAGTCAAGAATCACTAGGGTTCACTGTTGTCATGGAAGGGAGACTCACTTGACAAAGGTGTGATGGAAAACCAAAGGCAAACATCAACCCCCCCATGGCACTTTATATCATAGTACAATTACAAAAGGCACAACAAGATGTGCAAAATCCCCAAAAAAATACATCAAAATGACACTTTATCTCAATGCATCTATAAAAGAGAATATGCATGAAAAAGATGTCTACAATGCCCAAATAGGACAAAATATTGGAAATACATGTAGAACAAGCAAAAACAATTCATCCAATGTAAATGAAAAATTTCCAGGAGCTAAGATGTCTTTACTAATTACTAGAGTGTGAAAACACAAAAACCTGAATTACATATACTTGAAGAGAAACATGGAAAAAGTGCATGGATGGATGTTAAGAGCTCTGAAAGACAAATCAAATGCCATTAGAATCACAAAAAAAGGAGAAAATGGTCAAAATTTATGAGCTCGAGACTGAAAACAACACCTCTAACTTTAATAAGCTATAGAATGCACCAGAAGCAAAAACTAAGAAAAAACTAGCACTATTGGATAGTGCTTGGAGCTAGCATTTTGATCATATCGTTTTTGCCCAATTTCGACACCTGAGCAAAAAATTATGCCCATTTTCTTGATTCTTCCTATTTTGCAAAAACAACAATTTTTTTTAGCCCCCTAGGGGTTGGGCACTGGTTGCCCATATGACCTCAGAGTGACATTTTTTTTGTTTCTTTTAGTTTTTTGCTTTAAAAAAGCAAAAAAAGCAAAAAAAATTCAAAAAAGAATAAAAGGAAAAATCAAAGAAGATTTCAAATTTTCTCTTGTAACCCTAATTGAAGAGAAAACCTCATAAATTGATAAGGGGTTCGCTGAAACCACACTCTGAAACCATGTTAAAATTGTGAAAAACACAAGCCACATGATCAAACAACAAAGACACCTTCCACACAAGAGATTTGTGAACAAAGAATTGAAATATTCCACAACAAGAAAAAGCTACAGATGAACCTCAAGAATCACCAAGGAAAACAAGAGTCCTCAAAGGTTGAGAGTTTGAGAGAAAATCTCTAGATTATAATACAATGAGGGTTGAGTGCTATATAGGAGAAACCTTAATAATTGCTCACTTCAGTTAACATAGAAAAGCACTTGGTTAATTAATTATTAGCTATGCATTATTACTCTGACAATCAATGCCATACTACCCTCTAAAAGTACACCCCAAAATGTATAATGTATGCATAATTTTAATTTAATTTTATAATTAAAAATAAATTTACATTTATAAATTTTAAGTATAAAATATAAAATTTTATAAATTCATATGAAAATACTAGTATGTGATCATGAAATAAATCATCTATTAGCTCATCATTTATTGCAATATTATCTAATGCACCACCTCGATCACCCTCCGTACTCCCAAAACATCTAAGATGACAATGCATATACTCGTGGGAGGTGGCACCCTCTGCATCATTGTCTCTTCTAGAGAATATATTATAATAGTTCAAGCATAGGTAACAACTAGGGGCACTAGAACTAGATGGTTGGGTTGTTGGATCATATGCTAAAGTAGAAGGTTGGTATATTTGTGTGTCATGCTCTATAAGTGTGTTAATGAGGCTAGCAATTGTATGGAGAGTTTGTACCTTTGTATTCTCCTTGATGACTAATGGAACTATCACATGATGAATAGGTTTATGTGTTAGTGGTCTTTGTTGACGGTTTCCTACTTGACGAGCTCTAGGTCTATCTTGGGTAGAGCCTCCACCTCTACCCTAAAACTCCCTCATATCAAAATAATCTGGGATTTCATGAAGAATAAACTCATAATAATTTTTTTAAAGAAATATAACAACACCTCATGGTTATTACATGAATATTGGTCAAAGATCATCCACCACCTATCCAAAAATTTATTGTTTTATCTCATCATGATTGCACCAATGTATTGAAAATCTTCTTGAAGTCACAAAAAGGGTGCATTGGTTATAGGATCTGTATAAAGAGAAGATATTTGTTATTTTATTATGTCTTTCTTTTTCACTTCATCATACAATAATTTTGTCACATAAAATTCATGACACATTTTGAAACTAATTCTATAATTTGATTTATTTGACTTGTCATTGTGTCAACATTGATCATCATTGCTTCCAATGATGAAGCAAGTGATCTATGGTGGGGCTTTTATGTTGAAGCATTCAATTTTGAAACTAATTCTATAATTTGAAGTTTATTTTTCACCAAATGCTTTATCAAATCCTCTTGGATTTGTCTAGGGTTTGTCGGTAGTGTTGGAAGAGAATTAGGTATTATAGGGTTATCTTTAGGCATTTCATCATCCAAATTTGGCTTTAGATTAGGGTTTATAGGATTTTCTATACAAAATTCAAAAATGAAAATAAAAAATAATTTATTTTTTTCAAATGCAAACCAAAATTGACTGTAATACACTAAAATCTAACACTTACCTCTTCTACAATGTGGTCTTGTGAAGAAACTTTCTAAATTTCTAAAGAATTATTGTGTTTTGGAGAGTAGAAGGCAGAGAGGGCTAGCTATGAGTTGAGGCCACCGGTTTGAAATATCGTCTTGCCTTTTTTTGTGATTTTAGATATTTCAATAGTGTGCTCATGTTATACAAACATAACGTGAGTGCGTCATGCAAACATAATGCAAGCACACCATGCACACATAACACAAGTGCACCATGCAAACACAATGAGAGTGCATCATGCAAACATGACACAAGTGTGCCCATATAAAGAAATCAAAAGAGGATAAAGGAAAAGAACTTAGGATTTTATTTCATTCTTGCCTTTGAAAGGGAAAATAACTCTCAAAAACCCTCTTCTTTGAAAATTTAAAACTGGGGGATCTTGCTTACCTTGGATTGTGGGATCTTGGGTTTGAAATAAGTTTGAAATAATCAAGGTGCTTGCATTGTGTGTGGAGTTTATTTCACCAAATTATGATAAATTGAAAATAAATCAAGAATGGGTTATGTTTGAAATTGAGGTAATTCTCTCCTCTTTTGTTTCTTGAGTTCATTTGAATTTTGGATGCCATGCCCACCCTTGAGGTAGCATATTACTTTCTTTGTACATTGAATTTTGAGCAAATAGAGTAAGTTTAATATTTAATTTTAGAAATTTTCAAAAATGCCTAAATTGTGCCCTTATCGTGTCAAAATTTTCTCAAAATCCTTGAAATGTAAATTTTATTTCATGAAATAGTTGTTCATTCTAGGACCAAAAGGATTTTTTTTGGAAAATGTTCACAATACAAAAATTAGAAAACCAAGTTTTCATTAATGGAGTTTTGAGGAATTCTATGGTTTTCTTGATAAAAATAATTTAGAAAACTTTAAATTTTTGAACTGAATTTGAATGAATTAAAATGTGGGATTTTGTGGCTCCTAATGATTTTTCATTGTGATTGCATTGGATCCATGTTCATTACCTTATGTTATGTTTGTGCATCATTTTTCATGCCATGCCCAATTAGTCAATTTAGATTGTAAATACTCTAGGATTGAGGTCTAGGGTTAGGGAGGAGGCTCTACATGTTGTCCCATGTCCAAACATGTCTCCATAGCTACAACAGTTGTAGAGTTATTAATCAAGTGGACATTAAAGAAATTATTGTGTAATTAATCAAACCAATAAGATTATGTTGAAAACATAGCTTGAGAACTTACATAGGCTTATTATTATTTTCCAAGGGCATTCCACACTTGGGTAGGGTGGTGGATGTCACTTGATTACTCCCTTTACCTTGTGAATAGTATACTTACCTGGTTTCACAAGCCATCTCTTCATGCTTTGCAATGACACTCCTTGCCTCTCACTAGTTCCCTTGTCCTTGTGGTTGTTGGGTGTTATATTTAGTGTGTGCCTATCCTTAGCCATTTTGTGTTTTTGTTGAGTAATTTTTGTAGTTGTTCATACTCATTTTTGTATGCATTGTGGTTGGCATGTGTGTGTAAGCTTTACTCCCATGTTTGGTGTGAGTATGCTTGTGGCCCTTGCGAGGATATCCTAGCATGGTGGGATGGAACTAAGAGTACCACATGGTAGGGTGGCATGTGACCACCATTGGAGATTAGAGGATCTAT
Organism: Sequoia sempervirens; assembly: GCA_007258455.2. NCBI lineage: Eukaryota > Viridiplantae > Streptophyta > Pinopsida > Cupressales > Cupressaceae > Sequoia > Sequoia sempervirens. The sequence continues at coordinate 29,397 of VDFB02341510.1, forward strand.
TGGAGAGCCCAAAAACATGATCAAGGATGGAAAACACTTCAAATTTCATTTATTTTATTATTGATTTTATCTTGCAAAAATGTATATTAAATACTCCTATCAAATTGTAATAATTTTATGGAACATCCTAAATGGAAGGATTATAAATTGGCCACATAAATGTTATTGGTGCTATATTTGTACTTACTACATGTATTGATGTTGGTGTTGAGCACACATGTTTTATATGCTATTTATCCTTTTTATGATGTTGGTTAAAATGAACTAGTGCACATTTCAATTTGGGTTTAAATATGAATACAATGTTTAGAAAACATGTAACTTGGTATCATTAAAACCTTTATCTTCCTTTTTGTGTCTCTTGTGTGTTGGGTACAAGAACTTGCCTCATTGTGTGGGTCATTTTAGGTTCTCCTTGTGGCCTTGGCATGAATAAGATGGGTAGGACTCCTTTCCCTTCATTCCCATTTTTCTTGGTCATGTTCTAGAGTTCCTTGTTGACACCCCAACCCTTGGGAGTTATCTCCTTTGTGGGCTAGTGGGTTTGAAGATTAGGTGTTCGTGTTCACTTTAATCTTCTAGTTGTTTTCAACGTTTTTGAGTCTATTGAGTGATGTGAATTTTCTTGTGTATCTCGAGTATTATGCTTGGCATGGAGGTCCAAAATAGGCTTTGGTTGGCTCTTTGGCCAAGACACCAACAAAGGAACATGACACGGTGTAGGGAAAGGACTATAGTGCATTCTTGGGACTCCAACACTAGTTCAGGACTCTAACACCAAATCAAGATGCCAACATAGATGTAGGACATAGGTGGAATAAAAATAGTGTACCTCTAGCATGCTAGTGTCCTAACATGCCATAGTTCTATAACACATTGTTGTCCCTTGACAATAGGTTCTTTCAACTATCTCTTAGGGAAGACTCCTACACAAAGCTTGTTTCCCTTGGCCTAGTGAATCTTCCCATGTCGTCACTTTGTTGAAAAGTGTTGTAAGGTCTAAGACTTATGTCGTCTTTTACCTTGGGAAGCATGTTGTTACTTGAAACAATCCACCATCATTCCATTTTGGTGGAGGACTTGTACAACCTAGTGAGGTATCCTCTTGTGAAGGTTTACCCTTGTGTTTTGTGTTGTTTGAGTTTGTTGTTGAGTGGATTGGAGGTGGTTGTTACCCTTTTCCTACTTCTTATTCAAAACATTAGTGAACATGTCGTCTAGTGAAGATGTGGAATCTCTTAGTTTTTTAAATATTTTGTAGGTTTCTTTTGGTGTTGTGAGAGTTTGCAAGTGTGTGTTGGTGGGGATTTGAGGTTGACGATTCCCTCATCCCATCCTTGTGTTGTCTTTGTGAGAGAGCATGATCGTGGGTTACTACCCTATCATCATTTGGGTGTTGTTTCACTTTCTTGTAGGTTCATCATTGTGAATTCATCCCACAGTTGGTAATTTTTTTTTTGGTGCCACCTTGCTTGTAACAATGGTGATGTTGTCTTCTTGTTAGATTCCTTCTATTGTGGTGTTTGATGTGACATTTATGTGCACGTTGGTGTGCAATGTGACATTTGATTGTCGTATCTTGGTCATTGGTGTTGTTTAAAAAAGGGTTGTTCAATTGATTAATGTCCTAGGTATGTGGCTTGAGGCATTAGAGTTGACCTGGGAGAACTTGCTTAAAATGATTTGACAATCTCCTTTAAGGTGTTTGTAAACACCACCTTAGCATGATTAAACATAGGGAAGGTGAAAGTGAAGGGATTAGTGTTGAAACTTTCTATTAGATAATTCTCATGGGCCATCGTTTATTTCTATGATGCTTAGGTTAATCTCCAAATATTTGAATTTGACCACACAAATTTTTTAGACCATACAAAACTCAAGACATTCATCAAAAAAAAAACATTAATTTTATACCTTGATAATTAAATTCTATCTCACATCACTATTAATTATTTATCATTCCCAAAACTAAATGCACCTATCCTCTATTTATTAATTATCAGATTTATTATTTATAAACCTAACTAAATTAATTATATTATTTTTTACATTTACTTAATTACCTAAATTTATGTAAAAATCTATACCACCTATCATACTCCTTTAAAAAATAAAATGATAATTTAAATCTGATTAATAGAAATAGCCATAAAATAAAATTAACAAGTGGCCTTGTCGTTGAGTTCACTTGACCAGTAAAAGTCATGTAGCTTAGGGACAGGAAAAGTTTCTAGATAGCAAAAAGGAATATAAATGTATTGAAAGTAGCTAGAAAAGTTAGAAGTTATTTTTAGAAGCGCACAAATGCATGGAATTTTTTAGGGGTCATGGGAAATGTGGTCCATAAGGACATGTGAACAAAGAGCATGTGTGGATGGATACAAGGGGATTTTTTTTTTTATGGGTACCATGTATACGTGGAGTTTTTTTTAGCAATGAAATCTTGTTTTTTTGTGTGTATATGTATAAGGAAGCAAGAATGCATTATTAATTTCTATTAATTATTGAATTCAAACAATCAGAAAGATTTGTAAGAATGCACGAGACATTAATGCATAGATGCATCCATGTGTAGATAATGCATATAGGAGTGAGAAGCATAGTTGGCATGTTAACGAGCCTTAAAGCAAGAGACTCAGTTTGCATTTACAGTATTAAATGAAAGAAAACTGGAGAAATAAAGTGTTTATGACTAGGTCAATGTTTTATATTTTTATTTCTTGTTAGGAAACCTTTTGATTAATACAATTGAGTTATTTAATACAATTGAGTTATTTTAGTTTATCATATGACAATATGCAGGTGCTAATAAAAACAATAGTGTTAGGTGGAAGATTGATAGGGATAGCTCATTTGAGTATAAACTTTTTGTAAGATTAATGAATGTTTTTTGTAATGTAGTAAAAAGATTAGTATTATACAAAGCTATTGATTTTATTATAAATAAGATTTAAATCCTGTCTATGTAATATCTTATTTTTAATATACCAAAACTACACCATGCTTTAGATAAATTCCATATTAAAGTACTTTAAAATAGTGTTGGTGCAATTCTACACACTAGAACTTTAATATTTTGGAACAATAAGCCACTTCATTTGGTAATGGTAATTTGAATCATAAGTATCAACACTATAGACTACTCTAAACTTTACTATTATGTATAGATACCAAATTCCCTTGATAAGGATGTAGGAGTTCAAAAGCACCCTTGTGTTTAAGTGTCAAAGTACAAGTAGAATCTCTTCACATTGTAACATAGGGCACAAAATGCAATAAAAAACTATCTTTAATTTTAACATTAATTATCAAAGACAAGATATGAATCTCATACAAATAATATTATTAAAGTTATAATAGTGTTGCATCCAAACTAAACTCAACTAACACTATGCACTCAAGGCCATTTGCAACACTTGTAAATTATTACTACTTCTATCTCATACTACCAAAGCACATATCCAAAGCACATTCCTTTAATTCCATGTGTTTTGATTAATCAACACATTCTTAAGGTAGAATAATAGTACGCCATACTACATGTATTCCTAGTACCTTAGCACAATCCCTTATTTAAACACGTGGAATAAAATTAGTCACAAGAAATAAAAGAACACATATATCAATAAACCAAGGACGAATATTGCAATCATAGCACACAAAGAGCTCAACATAAGAAAGAATCAAGATAGACATTGACCTCTATAATTTATAAAGCTATAATAACATGAATCCCTATGTGTTCCAACCAACCAAAGATCTATCTCCCAATTAGGCAGTGTTCTAATGTATTGACAATCTCACATAAGAAAGAAGGAAAACTATATATCACAACACACCATCACTCTCAATAGGTAATAGAATGTATTCATATTATTGCATCATGACTTTGGTTCATAAGGGGTATCAAAGAATATAATATTACAACAATTCATATGAACAAGTGTAGTTCACTAAGGATGGGTGTGCCAGGTGACAAGACTATAGTGATAAAAGTATCTTCCATTCTCTAGCTAGCTAATAATAAGAAGATAGTGAACTACTATATATGTTAATATTGAGTAGAGAAGATGAGACTAGGATTTATCTATCAAAGAAAAAGGAAATTGAACTTCTCCTACTGTTAAATAAATATAGTAACTTCCATGGTAACCAAGATATTTAACTTATTACTAGTAATACAATAATCAAGTGTTGTGTAAGCTCAAGATAGACTACCCATCATTATCTTATCTTACCAACCACCATAAAAGCACATAACTTTTTAGCTCACTAAGGCATGAATATATCACCAATCTAAGTTGGAAAATACATGCATTCATTATAATAAACCGTCCTAACAATTTATTCAATGAATACATCATACAACAACATATGTCTCAAATCATACATAATAATAAAAAAACAATCTATATAAAATTTTGGGTTTGTGTATCAAATTCGCACTTAACAACATAGTGGACATGGTTGTTTGGTTCTAAAACTTTGTTTTCTAGTCTCCCTACTAAAATCTTCATGTTTGTGCTTTCATTTAACATATTGGTGTTGATAAAAATCACTAATAAAATATAGATAAATAATCATTAATTTGATCACATCTTAATATACATAATCTAGGTATGGATAATTTTTTGTGAGGATTTAGTCAACAGGATTGAGCACCTCACACAGAAAATTACAAAACCTAGTTTATAAAATAAGTTATTTCAATAGTAAAATATTATTATTTTGTACACTTGTTTTATTTTGCTTTTAGTTTCCCCATTTTCACAACTAAACTCAATTTGAATTAAAATAAAGAGCATATTAGCAAAAAATATAAAGTGAAAATTATATGTGTCCTTCAAATCACCATATAATCATATATTAATTTTCAATTGAATAATAACCTTATCCCATTTTTGACATATAAAGCAACAAAACTAGGGCGTTGGCCCAATTCGAAAGAGTGTAGAGACTGAAAACCAAGTCTGAAGATCATAAGCAACACAATAACAATGGTTATCTTGTTATTAAGCTTCAATTGAATCATATACATGAAAACCATATTTATTCCTCCAATGTTTTTTTTTTTTTTTTAATTTTGAAAATTTGCAATTTTAGATAACACATTTTTGTTATGAGTGGATTACAACATGATGAGTAAAATCAAAATTTGTACATTGCATCTAAACATTAAATTATTATAACAATGTATAGTAAAATAATGTTACAGTGTTTGTAACAATGCTTGAAGCATTTAAGTACACATGGATACATGTAGACATTTACCAATGTGCACAGAATGCAGAGAAGAGTGAAAAGCATCCCTGGCACCTGAGCAAGCCTAAAAGCATGATGAGACTGAAATTGCATATGTAGTATTAAATAAAAGAAAAGAAGAGAAATAAACTAGTTAGTATGAATGCATATATGAAAGGAAAACATTAAAATATGGACCCATGTAAAGACATATGCATGGACAGATGTGTAGATGTGTCCATTTAACTTGGTATGCTAAGAAGTATCTATATATGCCTGCGTCCATAAAGTTAGAAATGTCAGAAACAATTTGTAGTTTAAACAAGAACTAGAAAAACATTATTGACTAAAACAAAGCAGGAATACATTAGTGTTTGTGGAACACGTGTATAAAGTATATTTAATAATGCATTTGGTTGGATGGATACATGTAGAGATTTGTGAAATCTGAATATACATTATAGCCTTGGAGGAATGGTCATATGCGCTTTTAGGAATTTGTAACAAACAGGATTTAGAAAAGACATTTTGAAAATAACTCTTGAATACAATTGTATTTTAACAATGAGACTCAATTTGCATTTACAGTATTAAATGAAAGAAAACAGGGAAGATTAATTTTTTATTAGCAATACATATATCGAAGAAATGCATAAACGTATGGATGAAGATAAACATGAATGCATCCATCTATGTGTACATGTGTACATGTGTCATAGTTATTTTCAAAGCCCTCAGTGTTTAATTGCATAACCTTAATTTTTTTTTCAATTTTCAAAGCCCTCAGTGTTTAATTGCATAATCTTGATATTTTCTCCATCTTTTTCATTGTTTCGTATGGTGTGAATTTTATTGTGATGGATGAGGGTATATTTGAGGTGTAGAGAGATAAAGAAATGTGAGTGTGAAAAAGAAGAATGAGTTATGGAAGTGGAAGAAAGGGAGCGAGTTGGGAAAAGGGTGAGATGGAAATAGGGTGTATGAATAAGTTATGAAAAGTATTTGACATGGGAGGCAAGGTTCTGGGATGGTGGATATGAGAATCAATGGGAATGTAGATGGTATGAATTTATCGTTTGCAAGTTATATGCTTACAATTAAATTCAAGAAATGAAAATTTCAATGAGAGAGCTGGATTTAGTGAAAAAAAGAACGCAACACATTGGTATGATGCAAGGCAAGCAAATAACTAGATTTTGAAATGTATTTGATTTGAGAGAAAAGGACGTGGAAGGGTGGAAATGGAAATGAATGGAATTAATAGGGTATGAAGTGATTATTTCTTGCAACAAGGAATGGAAGAATGTCTAGTTTGGTATTGGTTATGCTTTTAAACACAAAAAGAAGACCTATGTTGCATTTCTGACTCTCCCTCATATTGAACAAGGTACTGAGGTCCTTGAGCTTCCTCGAAATGCGACAATAGAAGACAAAGTGGAAGTTCTTATGCATATAGTATGGAAAAAATAAATATGGAAGATCATAAAAAAGATAACATGTAAATGTTGGTGCAGTGGAGAACATTAAATACATGGAGAAAAAAATACATAGAGCTATTGAGATATATATGCATAGATGCATCAGTAGACACATGTATACATAGAAAACAAAATTACATGGAGAGATGGAGATATGAACACGTGTATACATGGATGTATGTGTATTTGGATATAGGTGCAAATGCATATGTTACATGGAAGGATGTATTCATATGCATATGCAAATATGGATGAAGGCATATATGCATATATGCATGTATGGACAATATGCATGAATATATGATGGCCATGGGTTACTAGGATACATTACATGGGTGCATGTTTACATTTGCAGTAACAAATTTCCTTTATGATCTTATCCAAGAGGCAAAAAAGTGTATTATTATTTTGTTTGAAGTATTGTATGCCAACAATCTTAAACATTTGTTGCAATGCTTGAGGCATCTTTCTATACATGGATGCATGTATACATGTATCCATGTGCAAACAATGCAAAGAAGAGTGAAAGGCACACATGACATGTGAACGAGAAATTTGAATGGAAAACACTAAAATCAAGTAAAAATACAAATTTGTGAAAGCATAGTGATGCTCAAGTAGCATTTATGCATGGATGGATGTATAGTTGTGTCCATGTAATTCAGTACACAAAGAACAATTTTTAGATGCACGTGTGCATAAAGTGATAAATTTTAGGAACAATTTGCATTTGAAACATATACAATATTGTTTTTAGAACAATTGTATAAAGAATGCCTAATGATGCATATGAATACATGGAAACATGTAAATATTTGTTAAATCTGATTACACATAATAGGGTTGAAGAAACTGTTATACATGCTTTTAGGGATCTGTAATAAACAAGGTTTAGAAAAGACATTATGAAAATAACTCTTGAATATAGTTGTATGTTATGAGTGTTATTTTTAAAGCCCTCAGTGTTTATTTGCATAACCTTGATATTTTCTTCATCTTTTTCATTGTTTGGTATGGTGTGAATTTTGTTGTGATGGATGAGGGTATATTTGAGGTGTAGATAGATAAAGAAATGTGAGTTCAAAAAAGAAGAATGAGTTATGGAAGTGGAAGAAAGGGAGTGAATTGAGAGAAGGGTGAGATGCAAATAGGGTGTATGAATAAGTTATGAAAAGTATTTGAGATGGGAGGCAAGGATATGGGATGGTGGATATGAGGATGAATGGGAATGTAAATGGTATGAA
>VDFB02341512.1:0-29032 GCA_007258455.2 Sequoia sempervirens
AAACACCAAGAAAACCCTAAATTCGCATGGTAACACATCCCGCACCCAAAACAATTAAGCAACACGACCCAAAATTCCGTCTAAAGTGTAAATATGCAATCAAGCGGATAAACGGAACTCATAGGGCACGAGAGATGGGCTTCAAATAAAAAAAAAACGGATCAAACCGACTGAATAAATACGACACCCAAAGTCAAAACATGAGCCGACCCCAAAATTCAACAATGCCCAGTACAAGAAAACCCCAAATCACCATGCAAGCTAACGGAAGGGCGACGAATACATACCATGGATCAAGACGAGCAGAAATCGAGCTTAGAAAATCAATCCACGTGACAACACGTCCAAGCAACGAGATACCGGCAGCAACACTCAAGCAATCCACGCGCAAACAAACCAAGATCAAACCTCAAAGCTCAAACGGAAGTTCTGAATCGCCAGAGCAGAAAACAAGGAAGCAATCGAAGTTGGAATGAATCAGAACATGCCCCAAATTCGCCCTTATACCCGTCTGAACCAAGATACCTCAGCCATTAATGCGCGAAAAGACGTTTCTGACAAGTCCGGAAACCCGTGCCCCAAGTGGAATTTCGGAGAATCCCAGAATGCGCGGAGACATGGATTCCGCGGAAATGCAGGAACCGGGGAAATCAGGAAGATCGGGATTTTGACGAAATCCGGGAAAATCCGACTGGACCGGAAAATCCCGAAGTTAGGAAAAAACCCGGAATCGGAGAATTCGGCAAGAGACGGACAAAAAACCGGGGCCGGAGAAATCCGCCGGAGGCGGAAAATCCCGGATCCAGGTGAAAACCCGGACTTGGCCAAAAACCCAATTTCAATCAATTGCAACCCCAAGGCGAGGGCGAAGCCAGCAAAACCAACATGTCAAGACCCCAAAATGATAAATCCAATAAAATCAAAGGTCAAAGACACAAAAAGAAAGGGGGTCCCCCACTCCAAGTGGGGCGTGTGTGCAAAAACTGCACAACAAAGCTACAATAAAAATATCTCGCCAGAAATAGAAAATTTTAGTTGGTGACTTGGTAATCAAAGAGGAATCAAAGGTATGGCCCGGATCCAAGATGGCAGGTGAAGTTTGAACCCAATTGGTTAAGGTGCATTTCATCATCATAGTAAGCTATGGCTCTAGATCTATCAATTTGGCTGCCTCTGAAGGAATCTTTAGTTGAACCGAACAATAGCCATCTTAAAAAATTTATAGTTAAAGACACATCCGAAGTACTTGGGGAAAAAGAGAGGGGGTAAAAATTAAAAAAAAATCCCGAAAAGAAGTTAAAAAAGAAGTAAGAAAAATAGTAAAGAGAAATAAAACATTTTTAAGTGAAAACCACTTTGTGACACTTCTGGAATAGGTACCATAGCAAAAACTTGGCAAACAGGCACTACATTTGAATAAAACTTGCATCGCTATCTATCAACACTATTTGAAGCATCCACCCATTCGTCCCATAATAAAACATGTGTACAACCATGGCTTGATGACTGATTAAGTGTTGAACCTTACTGCACCATGAAAATCCATCTCCCCTAGCAAAGGTAATCCTATCTTGAACTGCTGGCAACTTCCTGAAACTAGTAGAAAATTAGAACCTCGTATGTCACATCATGGTTGAAAACTATCAAAAGAAAAAACATCTAGAAAACAAAAAAAAAATCAAAACAAAGTCATAAAACATCAAATCCCAAAAAAATGTTATGCTTTGAGTCAACACCAATTGAACTACGTGGTCTCTGTGTGTACAACATAGGAAAGTATTATCAGCCCCCAAGGCCTTAGGTAATCCCCTTAGGTATCTATCATGCTTTCTTTTAACTCAGTCAAAAAATTCAAAATTCAAAAAATATTCAAAAAATAGAAAAGTCAAAAACATGATTCTTATCAAAACTAAGTGAACTACGAGCCTCTGCATGTACAATGTAGGAAATTTTTATCTTTGATGAGGCCCGCCCAAGGTTAGTCCCCTGAAAACAACAAAAGAAATATCATATAAACTCAGAAAATCAAAAAGGTCCTACCTCCATCATCACCAAACATAATAAACTTTTCATCCATAATAAACAAATCGTCACACTCACCCTTTGACAACTCCAACTGTTAAGAAAAGATGTGTTTTACACCTTGCATAATGTAATTATTTAATATTGGGGAAAATAAATAAATAAAGTACCCAATATTAAATATGGGGACATGGTTTTGTAATCTTATGGTTTTAGTCACATAGTTTTGTGCAATACTACTTGGTGGTTTTGTGGGAGCTTGCTTCTATAAAAGCAACCACAAAGGTTGTTGTTTAAGGTTGGTCAATTGGTAGCTTAGCTCTGGTTAGCATTTGTGAGGGTTTGAAGCATGGAACAAGATGTGTGGTTGCATGCTTGTTCGCATGGATTGCTTTGACATGACAAGTTTGTTGCTTCAATGGTGTTCATAGAGACTTTGAAGATGTATTGTAATCTTTATTGTTGAATAATACATGAGAGATGGATGCTTTTGGAGGCTAGGTTTTTTTCCTCTTGAGGTTTTTCCCATGGTATATCTTGTGTCATATTTTCATGGGCATGTTTTCTATTCTCTTGCATGTGGATTCTAAATACTTAGTTGCATAGATTTCTCTTATGGGTTATGTGGAAATTGTCTTTAAATGGCTGTAAGTTTCCAAAAAGTGGTATCAGAGCCAAGGTTGTGGTTGTGTAACCCTTGGTAGTGAAAAATAAAAAAAATATTGTTTAAGTTTGAATCTATACATTGCATGTGAGAATCAAAGACCTGGAAAGCTATGAAGGCTTTGCAGGTTGTTTATTGTAGATCTGAGGGTTTTGGGTTTGTTGTTTTGATGGGTTGTTTGTGGATCTGGGGTGTGAGAAATTTTGGGTGAAATGGGTTTCTTGGTTTTGCATTCAAGTGGGGATTTTGTGGGAGAAAATTTATAGATGATCTCCTGGCCCAAAATAGACCTCATGGTTGGATCCGGGTTGGCCGAGAGACAAAAATTGATATACAATTTGACCTATTTTTGTTACTGTGAAAAATTGCAATTTTTTTTCCCATACCCCTGTTTGTACAGACGTCAAAATAATATTAAAAATATATATATTTTTTCTCGTCGCCATTAAAATTTTGTTCTACAAAATTAAATAAATAAATAAATAAAAATTAAAAATCACATCTTTGGGGGCCGATTGAAAAATTTGTATTAAAAGAAAAGGAAATCAAACTTTAGGGGAGGGGGGGTGGGTTTTGGCCCTACCCCGTACTCTGTCCTCCTTGTGGCAGAGTTGACAGTACCATTGTTGGCCCTCCCTACCAGCGGAGGTATCATCGATGACGGCCTCCATCCGGTCTGGAGTATTGCCAGACCCGCCGGCCATCCACTACGTGGGGTTAAAACAAAAAAAATATTATTAAAATTTTTGACATTTTTTAATAAATTCCTCCACGAGTTTTAAAGGGCTCGAATAAATTTTTTATATATATGAAATTTAAATATTTTGAAATATCATTTCGGGTCCGCCACCCAATGAGCAGTGCTGCCTAGGTGGGGTCGTCGCCTAGCCACTAGGGGTTGCTAATTTTTTTTGCCTCAGGTGTAAACTACAATTTTACTTCCTAGGGGCATAACTTTTGCCCAGTATGTCAATTTTTTGACTTCTTGGACTCGTTGGAAATCTGACTCAGTGCTCTATGCTGTGGTGACAGTGATTTTCTAATATTTTATAGTTTTGATAGTGTTTTTCTTGCTGAAAGTCAGGTTTTTTTTTTTTCTTAATCTTTGAGAGGGCATATTGGGTGCATACGGAGTCAGATTTTAGACTTCAAATAGTTGACGAAAATCTTGTTCAGAGCACTACACAGTGAATCAGGTTTGGAGATATTTTGGTATGGTTTATTTTTTGTTTTCTTTATCTGAGCTATTTATGGGTTTTTTTGACTATGGTGATACTATGAGTTTATTGATGATCAGATCTTGGAGATTTGATGTTGGATTCATTGTATGCTCAGTTGCATATCTTAGAATATTCTATTTTGACATGGTTATCAGTATATGGCTGGATTTTTATGTTACATTTTTGTATCTACAAGGTGTGCAATATTGTAGGCGGTCTATACTTACATGTTGCATTTATGACTTGGACATGGGTTGTCTTTGCCCATTGATATTTTAGTGTTGATGCATGTTCAGTTATGGGGGCTTGGTTTAGTCTCTTGGTTTGTTGGTTTTGTTGTCATGTTAACGAGGTGAGATGGTATTACTAAGTACAATCATGATATGAGACCTATGCAATTGACTATGATTATCTTTTGAGATATATAGACACGGTTAGGTTAGTTGTTGGTACATTTGGTGGTGATCATGGTGATCATGGTGTCATGGATGTTTCTTGTACATTAGAGATTTTGGAATGCCATGATGGTTTATGCAGGTGCATTGTGGTGGTGTGTTTGGTTCCTTAACTATGGTACTTGAATATGGACATGTTTGGAAAATTAGATCAGAGGTTGATTTGGTGTTTGAGTCTTTTGGTCTATATGGTTATTAGTGCAGGAGCACCTGGGAAAGGACTATTTTGTTTTTGAAGTTCTTAATTTTGTGGTGCTATCATAAGGTCATTTTGACCATTATTTTAGGTGCTTAGAGTGTTTTTGAACTTTGGGAAAGAAGGTGACAAGTGCTAAATAACTTTACAACATCATTTTGTTAAGTTGTCTAGTGTTGGCAAGGTGTCTGAAAACACAGCGGGTTTTACAAAAGTTGTTTTTAGGTCATTTTGAAGCCCGAACCAAGCATCTAAATTGCTTTGGAAGCCTATTTAAGGCATGCCTCGACTTTGGAAAGAGGTTAGACATTTTTATGTCGAGTGAAATTTCTTTGAAAATTGAAAAAAAAACGTACAAAGACAGTTTTTCTGCATTTTTGTGTTAAAAACTGAACTTTAATGGCGTAGCTCTGCTATCTTCTTGTTTGTAGTATGTAGTATTTACATTGTATAAGCTTTAAGTTCCATATTTCTATCTTTTTATACCTTTTTCCTTCTTTTATCTGTAAATACTTTGTTTTCTGTCATTTTCAGTCCTGTAGCGAGCTATTTTTAAAAATGGAGTCCTAGGATGCCTTCCCATCGTACAAATTGTATGGCCTTTAGGGAAATGTGCCTAGGCTCCATGCTTGTAAATATGGTAGCTGTACATATGGTAGGTGTTAGGTTTTCTTTGGTTGCAGGAGATTGAAGAAACGCCTTGCCCTAGGCAAGCCAGTGAAGAGCCCGGCTAGGAAAGGCTGCAGTACAGAGTTGATAACTTGCAGGGCAGAAAATATTTTTGAAAAATTATTTTTGGATAATTTAGGGGAAGGTCTTGGCCACGTATGGTGATAAGGAAGAGAGCCCAGAAATCCGTTTATGAGGAGAACTTTTCACCAGTCCTAAAACTGTTTCTGAGCAGTTTAGAACCCTAGTTGCTTGACCAATTTGGTGTTTGGACAGCACACGGCCTGAGCAAGACTAAAACCATAGAAATCTTGAAGGTGTAGATAGGGGAAACACATTACCTAAGTCAAGAACCTAAGTCCTTTGGTGGGTTTAGGAGGGAAAAGCAATTTACTTCTGTTCAGAGGCTCAATGGCTACTAGCCATTCAAACCCTAGGAAAGCATCTTGTGAAAGCGATGGCAAGATAGAAACTTGTGGTTGTTTAAGAACCCTAGACAAGTCATTTTGAATTATTTGTGACCTTTTCTAACCCCTGCAAGAACCTAGAAAAAGGTTGAGTTTATTTGGTCTTTAGGGCAGATTAAGGGCCAAAGGAGAATGAAGCGTTGAACCAAGGATTGGTTGGGTTATTCAAAATTTGTCAAGATAGTGAGGTTGGCAGGAGAACCAGGGGAACTTAGACAAGGTAAAGTTCCTATAGGTTAAGTTGGAACAGCAATTTCACCAGGGAGGTCTATGACAAGGCCTAGCGCAGGAATCTGTGGTTGCTTCCTGTAGCTTCTAAAACAGTGTGTTTGAGTTCCTGCAGCCTCCCTATCAGATTAGTATCAGAGCAAGCTAAAGATTTGGGAAAGAGGAATATATGTCAGAGGTGGAGTCAAGTGAATCTCCCGTCATGGTGACAAATGCACAATTAGCCAAGAGGGTTGAAGAACAAGAAGAGGACAACAAGTCTTTAAAAGAAAGAATAGAGCAACTTGAGAAAGCATTGAACAATGCAAGGTTGGAAGGAAAGGTACCAAAGGAATACGAGGTTCCAGAGGAAGACAAGGTCCCTGAACCTGACCTTGTTTTGGAGGAGGATCCTTTCTTGAAGGCATTGAAAGCCTTGAGTGGAAAAGGACTTGAGGGAGTACCATTATTTAGTGGGAAAATGGAACCTGATTTGGTCGTGGACTGGATAGAAGGCATGGAGAATCATTTTGAGTGTGATGGAGTTACTGAAGCTCAGAAGGTGAAGGTTGCTAAGTCAAGATTGAGAGGATCAGCCTTGACATGGTGGAAGTTTATTCAGACTGAAAGGGAGAAAAAAGGCAAACAGCCCATATCAACTTGGAAAGGAATGGTTGCTAAGGTAAAGGAAGCCTACATGCTAGATGACTATGAGATTCAGTTACACAAGAAGAGGAAAAGTCTAAGGCAGAAAGACCAAGATGTAAACACCTATACTGAAGAGTTCCAAAAGCTTTGCTTGAGATCTAATGTAATAGAGGATGAGAGCCTAAAAGTGGCTAGGTATCTTAATGGCTTAAAATGGAACATCCAAGAAGAGATGGCTCTTTTGAGTCCTAAAATAGTACACCAATGTTATCAGTTAGCTATCAAGATTGAAGAAAGGAACAAGAGGAAGCAAGATCAGTCTTCCAAGGGCAGAGGCAAAGGAAGAGATCAAAGAGGACAGCGTGGTGGTTACCAAGGAAGAGGCAGTGACCAAAGAAATCAAGGAGAGGCAAAGCTCACCGAGCATGGAGGTGAAGCATCTTCAAGAGGAGGATACAACAGAGGAAGAGGAGAAGGTAGGAGAAACTCTTATTTTGCAAGCATGAAGTGTTATCATTGTAACCAACTAGGTCACCCTGCTTATAGATGTCCGGAGAAAGCATCATCTTCTAGCAATGAAAAGAGAGTGGCCTATGCACAAGAGGACACTATGAGTCCTAAGGCATCTGAAATCAGTCACATAGAATCTGAGGTAGGAGAAAATCTAATGTTTAATAGAGTTCTAATCAGGCAGCCAGTCAAAGAGGAACCTAAGCAAAGAAGAGCTCTTTTTAGAGTAAGGTGCAAGATACTTGGGAAAGTATGCAAAGTCATTGTGGATTCTGGTTCAACAAACAATATAATCTCAGAGGAGGCAGTAACTAAGCTAAGGTTGGAGAAGGTACCTCACAATAACCCCTACAAGGTCACATGGCTGAACAAAGGGCAGAGTGTTTTAGTCAATGAGCAAGTAACAGCGGAATTTTCAATTGGAGGCTATAAAGACAAGCTAGTTTGTGATGTATTACCCATGGATGCATGCCATCTACTACTAGGCAAACCATGGCAATATGACAAAAGTGCCATTTATGATGGGACAGAGAACACCATCTCATTCAAGAAGGATGGAAGAACCTTCAAACTGTAGTAATTGACAGAGGAAGATGAAGGACAGTCAAAGGTGCCTAACATCATGTTGAGCAGTGGTAAGGAGTTCCTTAAGGACCTACACCAAGGAAATGAAGGATATGTGATCATGATGCAGTCCAAAGAGGAAGAAAAGGCTAAAAGGACAATCTTACCAGAAGTAGTCCAAAAGTTGCTTGATAAGTACAAGAGCATAGTTAGTGATGGTACACCTGCAACTTTACCACCAAGGAGAGCTATAAGTCATCAAATTGACTTCATACCTGGAGCCTCATTACCTAACAAAGCAGCATACAAGCTTACACCTAAGCAGAATCAAGAGGTGGCTAGGCAATTCCAAGAATTGTTGGATCAAGGATTGATTCAAAAGAGCATCAGCCCTTGTGCAGTACCAGTGGTATTAGCAACAAAGAAAGGAGGTAAGTGGAGACTTTGTACTAATTCTAGAGAAATGAATAGAATCACAATTAGGTATAGGTTCCCTATTCCTAGAATAGAAGATTTAATGGATTGCCTTGGAGGAGCATAGTATTTCACCAAGTTGGACCTCAAGAGTGGTTACCATCAAATCAAGATTAAGGATGGAGATGAGTGGAAGACAGCTTTTAAGACAAATGATGGCTTATATGAGTGGAAAGTGATGCCATTTGGCCTCTCAAATGCCCCTAGCACATTCATGAGACTAATGAATGAAGTGCTTAAGGATTTCATAGGAATCTTTGTGGTAGTATATCTTGATGACATACTGATTTTTAGTAAGATAACAGAAGAACATCTGAAGCATGTGGAGATGGTACTTAAAAGGTTGCAAGAAGAGAAGTTGGCAATCAATCTTGTGAAGTGTGAGTTCTTCAAGCAAGAACTTGTGTATTTGGGGTTTGTAGTATCCCAAGAAACGTTAAAGATGGATCCAAGCAAGGTGGAAGCCATCCTAAACTGGCCCACACCAACCACAACAACAGAGGTAAGGAGTTTTCATGGTTTGGCTCAATTCTATAGAAAATTCATAAGGAATTTCAGTGGTATATGTGCACCAGTCCTAGATACCATTAAAGGTGGTCTGAAAACAAATTTTAAGTGGACTCAAGAGGCTGATAAAGGGTTTGAAAAACTGAAACAAGAAGTGGCAACCCAACCTATTATGTTGTTTCCTAGTTTTGACAAGTTGTTCATAGTTGAGTGTGATGCAAGTGGAGTAGCTATAGGAGGAGTACTTAGTCAATAAGGTAGGCCTGTAGCCTTCTTTAGTGAAAATCTCAATGAAGCCAAGCAAAAGTACTCTACTTATGATCTTGAGTTATATGCTTTAGTGCAGTCCCTAAGGAAGTGGAGGCATTATTTGTTACCCAAAGAGTTTGTGGTTTTTACTGATAACCAGGCACTTAGTTACATCAACACCCAAGAAAAACTGAGTAATAGACATTTGAAATGGATGGAATACATCCAAGCCTTCACATTCACTATCAAGCACAAGAAAGGGAAAATGAATAAGGTGGCAGATGCATTAAGCAGAAGAATGCTGACAGTGCAGGAAATACAGCTAAAGAGCATTGGATTAGAGAGTTTCAAAGATCTCTATGGTGAAGATGAAGACTTCTCAAAAGCTTATAAGGTATGCTCTGATTTTGAAAATCATTTTCATAGCCAATATGCTGAGTATACACTGCAAAATGGACTGTTATTTAAGGGTAATCAGTTATGTGTTCCAAGAGGGTCAATGAGGGAAATTTTGATTCAAGAGAAGCATAATGGAAGTCTTAGTGGGCATTTTGGTATTAATAAAACTTTAGAGCTGGTACAAAGGTTTTATTACTGGCCTAAGTTAGCAAAAGATGTTAGAAAATATGTGGAACAATGTGTTATATGCATGAAAGCTAAGGGAGGAGCTAGCAATGCTAGTTTGTATCAACCCCTGCCCATTCCTAACAGACCATGGGAGTGTGTGAGCATGGATTTTGTGGTAGGTCTTCCTAAGACCAAGACTAGTTTTGATAGTATTTATGTTGTGGTAGATAGATTTAGTAAGATGTGTCACTTCATACCTTGCAAAACTACTCATGATGCAAGCTACATAGCTCATATTTTCTTCAAGGAAGTTGTTAGGATCCATGGACTACCTCTAAGTATTGTTTCTGACAGAGATGTGAAGTTCATGACTCACTTTTGGAAGACTCTATGGAGCAGATTGGGAACAAATCTATCTTTTGGATCAGCTTACCATCCTTAGATAGATGGTCAAACATAGGTGGTTAACAGAGTGTTGGGTAATCTTTTAAGGTGCTTAACTAAAGAATATGGACAGACTTGGGATATGGTAATTTCTCAAGTTGAATATGCTTATAATGATAGTGTCAATAGAACTACAGGAAAAAGTCCTTTTGAGGTTGTGTATGGGATGCACCCAAGAGGTATTTGTGAACTTAGAGACCTTGGATCTATGGAGAATAAGAGTGGACATGCTAAAGACTTCACTCAGACCATGAAAGAGATTCATGAGCAGGTCAAGAACACAGTCACAGTAGCAACCCAAAAGTTGAAGGAGAATGTTGATTTGTCAAGGAAGGATGTACAATTTGTAGTTGGGGACTATGTTATGGTCCACCTCAACAAATCTAGATTGAAAAAGGGAATGGAAACCAAGTTTCAGATGAAGAGAGTGGGACCATGCAAGGTATTGGCCAAATATGGCAAGAATGCATACAAGGTGGAGTTACCATTAGATTTGGGCATCTCTCCAATGTTCAATGTAGCTGATCTGATCAAGTATAAAGGGACAGTCAAGGATCTGGATTAGGACAGTAAGGAGGTCTTCAAGGACATCAGCAACATGTCCATACCAACTCCAAACAAGCTACAAGCAGAAAAGATCTTGGAGTCAAGAGTGAAAAAGACTACAAGGCACAAGGTGTACATGGAGCATCTTGTCAAATGGAAGGATAAGCATGAATCTGAAGCTACCTGGGTAGAAGAAGCAGATTTTAAGAAGCAAGGCATTGATATGTCTCTGATCTCTCCCAAACTTCCTTAGTTGTTTGTGCTGAGAGGGGGAGAATGGTGCAGGAGCACCAGGCAAAGGATTATTTTGTTTTTGAGTTCTTTAATTTTGTGGTGCTATCATAAGGTCATGTTGACCATTATTTTAGGTGCTTATGGTTTTTTTGAACTTTGGGAAAGAAGGCGACAAGTATTAAATAATTTTACAACATCATATTGCTAGGTTGGCAAAAATTGTTAAATGTCTGAAAACACAGCGGGTTTTACAAAAGTTGTTTTTAGGTCATTTTGAAGCCCGACCCAAGCATATAAATTTATTTGGAAGCCTATTTAAGGCATGCCTTGACTTTGGAAAGAGGTTATATGTTTTTATGTCGAGGGACATTTCTTTGAAAATTAAAAAAAAACGTACAAAGATAGTTTTTCTACATTTTTGTGTTAAAAACTGAACTTTAATGGCGTAGCTCTGCTATCTTCTTGTTTGTAGTATGTAGTATTTACATTGTATAAGCTTTAAGTTCCATATTTCTATCTTTTTATACCTTTTTCCTTCTTTTATCTGTAAATACTTTGTTTTCTGTCATTTTCAGTCCTGTAGCGAGCTATTTTTAAAAATGGAGTCCTAGGGTGCCTTCCCATCGTACAAATTGTATGGCCTTTAGGGAAATGTGCCTAGGCTCCATGCTTGTAAATATGGTAGCTGTACATATGGTAGGTGTTAGGTTTTCTTTGGTTGCAGGAGATTGAAGAAACGCCTTGCCCTAGGCAAGCCAGTGAAGAGCCCGGCTAGGAAAGGCTGCAGTACAGAGTTGATAACTTGCAGGGCAGAAAATATTTTTGAAAAATTATTTTTGGATAATTTAGGGGAAGGTCTTGGCCACGTATGGTGATAAGGAAGAGAGCCCAGAAATCCGTTTATGAGGAGAACTTTTCACCAGTCCTAAAACTGTTTCTGAGCAGTTTAGAACCCTAGTTGCTTGACCAATTTGGTGTTTGGACAGCACACGGCCTGAGCAAGACTAAAACCATAGAAATCTTGAAGGTGTAGATAGGGGAAACACATTACCTAAGTCAAGAACCTAAGTCCTTTGGTGGGTTTAGGAGGGAAAAGCAATTTACTTCTGTTCAGAGGCTCAATGGCTACTAGCCA
The DNA here is from genome assembly GCA_007258455.2 of Sequoia sempervirens. Taxonomy (NCBI): domain Eukaryota; kingdom Viridiplantae; phylum Streptophyta; class Pinopsida; order Cupressales; family Cupressaceae; genus Sequoia; species Sequoia sempervirens. The sequence goes on from VDFB02341512.1 coordinate 11,779, forward strand.
TTCAAACCCTAGGAAAGCATCTTGTGAAAGCAATGGCAAGATAGAAATTTGTGGTTGTTTAAGAACCCTAGAAAAGTCATTTTGAAGTCTTTGTGACCTTTTTCTAGCCCTACAAAGAATATAATGAACGGACCAATTTTTTTATTTTTCACAAATGATTACAATGCAACATGCACCCGTTAAGGTTAGCATAAACCCAAACGATGCGGAAAGTAACTCTAACCAGAATGTACACCAGGATCCCGATGTGGGCAAGGTGTGAGCATTGGTCAGAGGATCTCAAAAGGAAATGTTGAACAAGAACTCTAACCAAGTGATGCGCCGGCGAACGGCGAGCATACGGTCAGAGGATCCCTATCTAATGCAATACAGAAAATTAGCTCAACACCAAGTATGTGCTACTCAGTCCATGATGGATAAGAGGCGACCATATGGCGGAGACTTAGGGAATTACAATGCAAAACAAGTAAATAGGCGGCAAGCTAGCCTCTTCCACTTATTCAGTGGGAATGTACAATAACTCAAATTGCAAGATAAAGATGAAGTGTTGATAGTACTACTAACAGCTTACAAGATATCAGAAAGATCACTTAAATCATGAGTATTTCTAAATATTTCACTGCTGCAAATGTGTAGAATGTTTCCATTGGCAGAATACAACTTTCAATGCTTATGCACTAACCAAGAGACGATTCTCTCAGTTCTGATTTATCAGACCTGCACATCAAATGGGTGAAATCTGCAAACCAATCCTCACTCAATAGCTCATATCTCACTCAATACATGCTCAATTGACAAAATATCAAATGCAGATTGCTCTAGACACAAAGGCGCCCAAAACAAGACCTCTAAACCTCACCAAACATCATTAAAACTTTCTGCACACATCCCAAGGCTGAGACAGAATGGTACGGCCCTCTTAAAAGGGCGAACTTGCTAGATAAAATCCAAAACAGCAAAATAAAATCTGTAACTTTGCAAGGTGGGTCGCCCCAATGAGGAAAGATGATATATTGAATACCCAAAACGATATCTTTTTGTATTTTTGATTTATGAATGATAACAGCCTACAGCTATGCAACATCAGCAACACTGAAACATGACAAAATGCTTGAATAACATCAACTAAATGCAAGTAACTCAACTACAATGCCAAAACAACCCAATTACAAGCTAACCTCTCAACTAGTTGCTATCTTTCAAGCAAGAAGATGAGCCAATGCTAGGAGGTGTGCTTTCCTCGAAGCGAGTGCCTGAATACAATCCAGCAGCATAACGGTGTAGTAGACAAAAGATCCCAAATGAAGAGCTGAGGCCTGAATAAATAGACGAGAGAGAAACATCTAGAAGCTTCCAGAGGGCGCCCAAAACCCTAATTTCAAATTCACCTTTTCCCTCCAAAAGATGGCGTCCATTTTCACTTTTGCTTATTTCACATTTTAAAATAAAGTCAAACCTTCAAGTAGGCGTCCTTTTTCAAAAGCTTAATATTTGACTTTATAAAATATAATTTATCTCCTTATGACGCCTTGACCCTCAAAAGTCCCCTTTTTAAAAACAACTTAAAGTTGTACTGCTAGGCAAGGGGTATAATATTAAAATAATAATATTATAATTAAAATACTTATCTCTCCAAGAAAAATGCGCCCAAGGCCAAAAGAGCTGAAGTGCGAGAATTTGGAAACAAGCCCGAAGAAAGAGGTCAGGCCGAACCCAAAGTATTGCTTGCCGAAGCCGAATTTACTAAAAATAGTAAATTCGAAGTTGCAGAATGCCATTTGAACACACCCGCTGCTGGCTCTCTGAAACCGAGAAAAGAATCCATAATTAGAAGCCAAGCTCCAAGCAACAACACCACCTCCAAAACTAGGAAACCCTAATTTCACCATCCCAGCATAGCCTACGGGTCTCAGGAATAGGCCAGCAGTCAGCTGAAATGATCACCCGGCTGAGAAGGGGACATTCTGAGCCGAGGGGAAAAAACATTACCTAATTCAAGAACCTAAGTCCTTTGGTGGGTTTAGGAGGGAAAGCAATTTAACCCTGTTCAGAGACCTAACAAGGGCTCAATGGCTACTAGCCTTTCAAACCCTAGGAGAGCATCTTGTGAAAGCGATGGCAAGATAGAAACTTTTGGTTGTCTAAGAACCCTAGAAAAGTAATTTTGAAGTCTTTGTGACCTTTTCTAACCCCTACAAGAACCTAGAAAAAGGTTGAGTTTATTTGGTCTTTAGGGCAGATTAAGGGCCAAAGGAGAATGAAGCGTTGAACCAAGGATTGGTTGGGTTATTCAAAATTTGTCAAGATAGTGAGGTTGGCAGGAGAACCATGGGAACTTAGACAAGGTAAAGTTCCTATAGGTTAAGGTGGAACAACAATTTCACCAAGGAGGTCTATGACAAGGCCTAGCGCAGGAATCTGTGGTTGCTTCCTGCAGCTTCTAAAACGGTGTGTTTGAGTTCCTGCCCGACCTCCTATCATTCCAACCTTTGAGAAATGGTGGTTCTTACTTCGATGCTTGGTGAGGCTGATTCGGGGAGTTTTTGGTGCACTTAATTTGAATGGGGAGTTGTTTAGATGCTCCTTCTCCTCTTCCTGAGGCTCAATAATGGGTGTGGAAGGAGATGGCAAAGTAATTCCTGAATGCAAGTGGATGTCACTTACACTCACAACATATGTAGGGAATTGATTTGGATTAACAAAATATACTGGTTGTTGCTATGGTTTGTTATTTGGGTTAGGTGTGGGTTGAGCCGATAGTTGAGTAGGTTTAGGTGTATTTGAACTTGCACTAGTAGGAGGAGGCATTATAGTAGGTTGTTGGGGCTGAGAAGGTGGCTACATGTAATTAGTGGTTTGGTTTGGCCATTGTTGTCCTCGCCTCCATTGACATGTTTGCTACCAATTTCCTGGAGGTGGCTACCAATTTCCTTGAAATTGCTACCAATTCCCCTAAGGTTGCTGCCATTGGGGTGAAGAGTTTTGGTGATTAGGCCAGTATTTGGAGGGTTACTCCAAGACTGTGGTGGATATCCTCCATAATTGATGCATATGGGGGTTGTCATTGGTTACCAGATGAATAAGAATTAAAATATGGCCCAACAAAAGATAGTGGATTTGGTGGCATACCTTGTCTTGGAGCCCATGGCCTCCTTTGTGCAATGTAGTAGACTTGATTCCTCACCCTGGATTGGCTTGAACTTAGATGGAATCTACTTACTATCAATATTAGCTACCATCTTGCATCTGCAGTCCTTCTTTTATCTGCAATGAGGGCAATATTTTGCCAACATTGCCTCTGCCTCCTCTTGTTTCTTCTTAGCTTGAAGTGTGTCCAGCTGGGTAGCCAGAATGTTTATGATGTATTGCTTGAATTCTGACAACAAGTGAGTAATCTCCATCCTTGAGACTCCACTGGTAGATGACTTACCCATAGAGGATTGGTAAGCTCTCCCTTTCTTTGAAGTTGCCCTAGAATAGTTCTGACATATCTTCTTGATATTCTCCCAAGGAACTTGGGTGATATCTCCTCCTGCCATTAGGTCCAAGACATCAGTGCAACTCATCATTAATCCCTCTCAAAAAGAGTAGCTTTTGTGATTATTCATTGAGTGTATGGTGTGGATATTTTTGTAGAGCCAAAACAAAAACCTTGAAATGTAATCCTCCAGGCTCTCATCTTCCTTTTGCTACATCCTAAAGATGTCATCTCCCCTCATGTCACTTCCCCTATAATATTCCTTATACTTCTCAAGGAACTTTGTCTTCATGTCCTCCCAAATCTCCACAGTGTTTCTGCCCTAGGCTCATAAACCATCTTAATGCAAACTTAGGGTGAGGAATAGCTTGCATGGGCATCATTGGTATAGTCATAACTACAAAGTATATCAAACTCGAACAAGAAAGTATCAGGATCCTCCGTGACAAGTCCATAGAACTTAGGAAGGATTGAAGCAGGGATATTTTGAGGTTGTCAACTTCATTCTGATGAGTAATGGGGAAAGGAAAGGCTAGTTGGTTAGGTCTGTTTCTATTTACATCACCCATGCCTGCCTGATGGAGTTCCAAAGCAAAGGGATTCTCAATCTGATTTTGGTCTTCAGAGGAAATTTCAGAACTGGTCAGATCAAGAAATGCATCAACAAAGGGATGTGGCTCTTCTTCTTCTTCTTCTTTGGATAGATTTGGAAGCTCTTCTAGCTAGAATGGATCAGGATCATTAGGAAGGAATCTCCCATGAGCATCTCTTCTCCTCCCTCTATGCATATGATATCAACTTAGCATCAGCCAACTCACACAAAGAATTGGTGAAAGAATAGGGGGTCATTACTTCCTAAATGAGGGGTGTACTAAGAACAAACTTTCAGAAATACTACAACAAGAAAAAATATCAATGACTCCAAATAAATCTCTAGTTTGACACCATCCCCAACAACGGTGCCAAAAATGTTGGCCTCTTACAATGATTTAACAACTAATCCCATAAAGTTGTGATTCAAATATTAGACATCTAATCTGAATAGTTGTCTTAATCACCATGAAGGTGTATTTAACTTGTCAACCTAAGGATGTAGACTTGAAATGGGTTAGAACAGTATGTGCACTAGGAATCCATAGTAGCCATATTCATCCTACAACTAAGAAAAACATAATGCTGAAAGTAAATTGCTTGGAAAAAAGTAATATAAATGTTGATCAACTAACAACTACACTAAGCAGAAATGCATGACAAAAATGAAAATATGAGCAAACAAACAGGAAACTACTCTGTCTGCTTTGGCTGTAGGAACAGTCACAAAATGAAATTCTAGTGGTTGCAGGAACAGACAGTTGCTAGATTCTTAACTAATTGTTGAACAAAAAGTATTAACTAAAATAAAGGATGGAATGCTCACCGAGTGGGCCCCCTTGGATGAGTATCCCTTAAAACAAATGTAAAATCAGATGCGCGAACTAATAACTTCATTTTATTCATTGGAAAACATGAGTACAATAGAGCAACATAACTATATTGAAAAACTAGAAATGAAAATACAACATCAGATCAATCAACCTCCTGAGAAGGAGCATCTGAGTCTTATTTATAGGAAGAAAATCTACTAAATAACTACCTAGCATGGCGGTCAACTCCAACAGATTAGGAGGACGCCACTTTAGGGAAAGCATAAAAAGTGGAGAGGAGGTTATGCATGTGTGGAATCTGGTCAAGCATGCTTTCCTTAACACAGATCTAGCACAACAATAACTTCTATATTCACTCAACAAATAATTAAGACCATTTACAAGGTAGTTACAATCCTTCAATTTGAACTAGGAATTTCCCTCTTGCTGAGAGTCTTCCCTCCATTGACCTTTGAACGATCACCTTGTTGACCTTCATGGTGAATGACTAGCTAGCAGAATCTTCCTCAATTTTGTAGGCTTCTAATTATATCTGCATAACAATATTAGTATGCACAACAATTGCATATTTGTAACTATCTTAAAGTAATATTCATTATTCCACATGTAAAATCAACATAGATAGTTCATATAGCATGTCAATGTCATTTAAAGGTTACAAAAATAAGCTTATGCCCAATGTCTATGGTTTTGAGGAAATATCAGAAAAAGGTCAACATCCAAGTATCAAATTCTATGACTACTACAACAAATAGATAATAAACTTTATCAAAATTGAGTCATAAATTGGACTCATCAAACATATTCAAATCTGCCACAACATACCTCAACAACCTAAAGTAATAATTCAAAACAATTCACCCATTCTTTCTGCAATCTTCCACCTTGAGTACCAGGCTCGATACATTTTGAAATCAAGGCACATCACACACAAGAGTGCTTCAGTCAATCTTGAGCATGCAATACTTAATTCACCATTCTCACTTATATTGTCAAAATGAACACTGCATACTTCAAATTCTCATCAAATCCTCTTCCAAATTCATGCTTCATCAATCATGAACACTACATTGAATAGAAGATAACAATCATATTCAGTCAAAATCTTTGCATTGAACAAGTCACCACCATATTCAGGAATACTGCAATGAGTATATTGAACACCACAAAAGAATCTTTCTAAAAACTCAAAAACTTCTCTTCCCATCATGCATAGCTAATACACTCTCCATGCAAAAGGAAAAAATAATCCCTTCAGAATTTGCGCCAACCAAACCTCCACCGATGACTCTTCACATTCAAATAGAAACAAAATTATATAAGCAACTATGACATTTTGTCTCCTGTCAAAGAGAAGACTACAATAAATGACCGTTCATAAAGTTTGAAACTGCACCTTTGATTTGTCGTTGCCGCTAGATTTAACTTTAAATAGTAACCATTGATCTACATTTGAATCATTCGAACAAAGGCTCTTAACTTGTTTATCTGATTGACAAAGGAGAAGGGCTGATCACAAATGAGTTTAAAACCCTTAATATATCACTTAAGTAATGTGATACATGTAATAGCAAATCAACTAATAATTATAACGTGAAGTTAATATTTTATTGAAAGCCTTCAAAAAGGCATAAACCCTAGGTTATTAGGGTTATTAAGTTCAAAGCTTAAACCTTTAACTCCATAAAAAAAATTAAATGAGATCTTTCACTGAACACAGTGATGACTTACATTATTAACAGATCAACACTACTTTTGCATCACTATGACTAAATTGAAAATACTATCAACTGAATGATAAATGATTAAAGAATGAGCAATGAATATCAACATCATGCTTTGATGCTTTAATACTTTGATGAATCTCATGCCTTCAAGGCTTATGCACCAACCTCCTTATGTTGAATACCAACATCATGCTTTGAGGCTTTGATGCAGAATACAATGCCAATTATATTCATCAAGAATGATAAATCTTGATGTAGAATTAGGGTTTTGAACCTTCAAACCTTTGATGCTTTTTGTTGTAGAATGCTTATTCCTTGATAAAGTGATTTTGACTAGAAATAAACTGTCGAGAGCTAAATGTAAATGAACAATAAATCATGCCAATGCAAGAACTTATGAAACTTGAATGTCTTGAAAAATTGAAATACCTTTGACATCAAAAAACCTTCATAAAAAAACCACGACTGACAACCCTTCAAGAACAACCTTTAAAATCAATGACAAATCAATTCCAATGCAACAAAATCCCCCTTTGGCATTGACGTCAACTTCACCAATTTTGCACCTTATTTGCACCCTTTGCTCTTTTTCTCTCCCCCTTTGACAACAATTACAAAGGAGCTAATATCACTGAGCATGGTTATTCAAAAAATACAAGAAAAATGTCCCCTTCTACTGTCCAAGCAATAAAGTAATAACTGTCATACACTGTCTAATAATACTAAGCATTGTTATCAAGGAAGCAACATCTACAAGTAACAACCACTTTACAAAGCATAACCCGTGCATTTGATAAATATACAATGTCAAGCAAAACAAATATTGTACCACCCTTGAAGTACTTTGCTAATCACAGTTATGACTGAGTAATCAAACTCATTATCACTAGTAATAGATGGGCAAGATAATCAGGACATTGGCACTGTTGTAATCAATTAGTCTTGCTCCCCCTGTGAAGATAAATAATCAAAAACACATTGCCAAGGCATTAATATTGTCATGCACAACGTCCATGCAAACTTCCATTCACTATCATACAAAGTTTCCATTACATCAACCATGTTTCTATTCCATCAAGTAGTTCAAAGCAACTGCACCAAATAATTTAGCACAGTACATGTCAAATCAACAAGAGAGATTGCTATCTTGTCTCAAGCACAAAAAATACTGTCTCAAGTAACCGTCATAAGAACAAAAGCACTGTCTCCCTTTGTCACTGAGCATCATGCAAGGTAAACATTACTTTCACTGTCTTAGAAACCCGGAACTATCATTATTTTTTAAGTAAGGAGCATAGGCACTATCATTCAATACAAACACTTCTACACATTATCAACCAATTGATCCAACTGGTCCACCCAAAAACATTGCCCTAAACAACTTGAACAGTCAAGATTTCACTGTCAACATTAATCTTTGCACCATGCATTAGCCAAACACCATCAAAAAACAAAGTGACCATACTATCAAAATGGTTAAGAAACTCAATTTTTCACATGATCCCTTACTATCACTAAACATTATGCAACTATCCATTATGCAAGGAAAAAAACACTTGACATAGGCATAAAATACATTGAAGTGAGCATGAAGTACCAAAGACTATCACCTTGCACTGTGAAAACAAATGGCACTATATACACTTATCTTTAGCACTATCTATGGACTGACTATCACAAGCAAGAGTTGATCATTGAGCAACAAACTACATTAGGCACTATTAATAGCAGTGTCAAGGTTCATGATAACCACTACTCTCCCTTGAAGAAATAGGAACTATTTCACTACTCTTGCAATCATGAAGTGTCAAGTAAACCTTTTCCCATTAGCATAGCTGAACCCTAACATTGGCATTTATGATTATCCTCAATGATGACATATCACTGTCCTTCGCATTTATGAATACCATTGTCCTTTGCATTTATGACATACCACTACTACAACATACCAAAGATATAAGCAGACCAAGCATGAATAAAATAGTTTCAACCATACTACACCAAGAATAAATATGAATTCCATTGAACAAATACCAATCATCCATAAAGAAAACAAAGTCAAGCATCCATGACTAAGATACAGATAAAGAGTAGTAAGAAGTGAGAGCAACTTGACCAAGATGCACACCATTACCATTGTATTGAACATTATACTTAGCACTATACCTGACATGTTAGCAAGAGAGACTATTATCATGAGCATTCCACTATCCCATGGCTCATGATAATGGTGTGTCAATTAAAGAATCATGAAAACTTGCACCTCTTCGATAGTCTTATGGGAAATTCAGTGAGTGGGGACCAATTTGTGCCTCACTAAATACCTCTGAGATTCAATTATAGAAAGTTGACTCTTCTTTGGGGTTTGGAGAAAGGGGTAGAAGGAAATGTAAATATAAAACATAAAATGGTGATGCACCAATGCTTTTACAACATTTCAAACCCAATCATTCCTATGAGTGATATAATTAGACACAAAATGCCATAACCCCTCATTGTTGGAAAGAGAATGAACAACAAAGGCTAACAACAAGCACAATGCAAACTTTCAAATCTTTCCACAGGTAGTGTTCATTAAGGTCCGATCAAACATAAAGATTTCTAAGGGTGACAGAAAAACATTCAGAAATTGCATAAAATCTTCCTCCTAATACAACATAATATAACAAAACAACAACCCTTCAGAAAAATAGAGAAGTCCAATGAAATAATCTAGTTTTCACAAGTTATTATTCTATTATATAAGCATACATGGAAATCAACCACTTAAACTATTCGAATTCAACTTGCAAGACACAATGTTTCATTCATAATGAAAGCATAAAGAGAAAGCTTGATAAAGGCCATACATGCACAGTCTCAAAGATTTCTCCTCAATATTTTGTGCTTTAAATATCAAATGAGCTTTGAAATAGAGGTCGAATACCAATCCAACAATAGTTTAAGCTTTAAAAGATATAACATGCCAGATAAAAGTAGTTCTACAACTTTCACTCTTGAAAATAGTTCTATATCCTAAGAAAACTAAAGAAACTTTTCCTCAGTAAAGGAAACTGAAACTTAGAATCCAACCCTTTCATCTGTCGCCACCTCTCTTTTATAGCTGTTGAAAGAGGAAATCGCTGCCACAACACAAAAGTAATTACTGCCAGATGTTGGCATTTGATAGCACATGATCTGATCGTAGATCTTTAGTTAGGTCACAACAATCTTTGCTCATCAATTCTCAACCGCTGCATTAATGCTTTTTAGGTATTTAGCAAAGATAGAGGTTTGTAAACAATCAAATCCTAGAAAATAGTCTAGAAAAAGGTCTAGTTGACCAATCATGTCACCCAAGGGCACTGACTCAAAGCTTCCATCTTGAAAACCAAGAAAAGAAAAAGGCCAGCAAGCTCCGACAAACTCCTAAAATATATCGCTTCATAAGAAGTGCAATCTGCCCATAGCGAAGAGATGATGTGTCGAACAAGCGAAAACTTTTGAGATCATGAATATAGCTCCTTGAGAAAATCTCTAACGAGTTGACACGTGTCCCGATTCTCTCCCAAAAGGAAGGTAAAAAATGAAAGCTGCGCAGCCACCACGTGGCACATTGCGCACCTTTCCAATAACTCTACTTGAGCGCAGGTTCATCTAAAACTGAAAACATTATACAAGCCAAAAATCAAAACAATCAAGACAAAAACACTTCACAGTAACTGAACATTCAACAAGCCACTTCATTGTTCCAAAGAACATGCCATTGCAAAGTTTATGTTTCAATAGGTACTATACTTACACAAAGACCATTTCATGAATAACATTCCATAGAAGCACTGACACTACCAGAGCAACACATTGTTGATCACAAACATCAACCACTCCCCCTTGGATAAATAAAGAATATATGGCATAATATTGAAGCATCTTTTTGACATTTTTGCACCAACAATATCAATACCATGAATTCAATGTTTATTTACAACCTCTTGGTTGTTATCTATGGGGTTTACATGATAGAACTATAAACATCTCCCCCTAACCTCATGCTTCTCTTTTATGCACTTATAGATGTCACTTGTGCAATATGCACAAGCTTGGATTCATCTTTCTCTTGGTTTTGTTTTCTTCTCCAAACCAATTTCATCTTATCAACATTAGAATGTTCACTAATTCTCTTTTGTTGCACCTCCAAGTTAGGTATGAAAAACTTAGCTATATGCCCAAATTTTCTACAATTAAAGCATCTCAACTTGTTTAAGAACTTGAAAGGATTTCTACTTGCAAAACTTGAACTCCTTTTAGACACAATCTTGCATTTACTAGCTTTATGCCCATATTGGTTACAATTAAAGCAATAACCAAAGAAGTGCAAATTATACCTGAATGGTGTATTCCTTTTGCTATTAACTAGTTTCATGAATCTATTGTTTGTGACATTAATACCACCATTAACATGTTGAAGATCATTGGAGTGTGAACATTCACCTTCTACAAACCGTAGACTAGTCTTGTTCTTATGGCCTTTTTTCTTGTCCAAGAGATCTACTAACTTGTCACTATTGTCACACATGTCTAGATTCTTCTTCAAGTCTACAACTTCTGCCTCTAAAGAACAAAACTCCTTTTCCTTGGTGTCTAGCTCCATTTTGGTGACTTCTTCAACTCTCTTGTTCTCTTCAAGTTGAAGTTTTAAATCTGCAACTAATTTTTCTGATTCATTGACCCTGCTGATTAGATTTTCAGTTTGATTTCTTTGCTCTATTGCCTCCCTTTTGAGTCTTTTAATTTCACCAAGAGCGCATCTCAATTCTCCCTCAAAATCAATCTCTCCTTCATTGTTATCAGATTGATCTTCACTATTATCATATTAATCTTCACTATTCACAATGCTCATAAACAAATTTTCCCCTCCTTGTTCAATTGAATCTTTTGAACAACTATCTGTTACAACAACATCCTTAGCAAGTAGACTTTTCTTATTTTTGAACGAGTTTTTCCTTTTAGGATTATGTTGTTTCTTCTTTCCTTGTCTTCTATTATTCTCATCTTCACTTTCAAAATCTTTATAGGGACATTGAGCAACATAATGTCCAATTTCACCACAGCTTAAACATTTGAATGGAAGCTTCCCCTTATACTTTCTTGACCCTTTTTTTCAGTTTGCTTACAAAGATGGACTCTTTATCATTCAATTCCTCATAATCAAAATTCATTTATGTATCCTTCTTGATAGATTTAAAGGAAGCCGCCTTGCTTGTAGAGGAGTCTTCATTATAAATTCTCATCTCATAAGCTGTGAATGTGCCATGAAGTTCATCTAAGGTGAGCTTATTTAAATCCTTTTCTTCTACAACAAATATTAGAATCATACTTGGTGGTTAATGATCTTAGCATGTCCTTCTTGACAACTGTTTTCTCTTCCAAAGTCTCTCCAAGACCCCGAGTAGCATTGACTATTTCTTGAAACCTTAAAAGGTAATCACCAATCTTCTCATCTTCATTCATTCTTAATCCTTCAAATTTAGCTCCAAAGTTTTGTACCTTGGCTTCCTTGACCTTATCATCGCCCTGATAGATATTAGTTAACCTATCCCACACATCTTTTTCAGATTTACAATCCATAATCTTGACAAGTATATCATTTGTCAATCTACAACAAATAGCATTTTTTGCTTTAGCATTACATTCATATGCCTTTTTCTCAGTTGCAGTGGAAGGAGGTGTAGTAGCAGTATACTCAATTTCAACTACTGCCCAAACATCATAACCTTGAGAAGTTAAGTAGTTTTCCATTCTAAAATACCAAAAAGAAAAACCCAAACCATCAAATAATGGTGCATTGGAGGTAGAACAATCGTCCTGATTAGCCATTATAAGTACTCCACTACCAAAATCTCCCAAGTTGATTAAACTTATGCAAAAGGACCTAAAGCTCTGATACCACTTGTTGGAGTACAAGACCACTAAGAGAGGGGTAAATGAATGGTTAAATAAAATCAATTTCAAAACTTAAGACACTTGATTGCACAAAGATTCTAGATATTGTATGATATGAAAATCACAAAGATGTGGAAATCAAAACACCATATTTGAATTAGGGATAATCAATCATGCATAAAGTAGCACACCATCAAGAAGTATCAAGACACATGATTTATGAGTGGAAAAACCCTAAAGGGTGAAAAAACCACTCTAAATAATTGCTTTATTAAGCCTCACTAGCTAACAGTCAAGTCTCACTGGCAATCATTCAAGCCTCACTGGAAAATAACACAAGCCTCATTGGTTGATTCCTATGCCTCACTGGCAAAATTCCATGTCTCATATACACTCTTCAAAAGAAAAATAATAGGTTACAGAGGGTTACCCTATTTCACTCCAAATCACTGCTCAAAAAAAGTTTCAACATAGATTATCAAAGCCTTTTAACATCATTCTCACATACAAACACCTCTCATAGAGCTATCATGTCTTCAAAACTCTAACAAAACTAGTGTGATCTTGAATTTGTAGAAAGCAAGACACTATCTTTGTCAAAAACATATTCAAATATGCAACAACATACCTCAACAACTTGAAGTAATAATTCAGAACAATTCACCCATTCTTTCTGTAATTTGCCACCTTGAGTACTAGGCTCAATACATTTCAAAATCAAGGTACATTACACACAAGAGTGCTTCAGTCAATCTTGAGCATGCAATACTTAATTCACCATTCTCAATCATATTGTCAAAATGAACATTGCATACTTCAAATTCTCATCAAAGCCTCTTCCAAATTCATACTTCATCAATCATGAACACTGCATTGAATAGAAGATAACAATCATATTCAGTCAAAATTTCTGCATTGAACAACATATCACCACCATATTCAAGAATACTGCGATGAGTATATTCAACACTACAAAATAATCTTTCTAAAAACTCAAAAAATTCTTCTCTTCACATCACGCATAGCTAATACACTCTCCATGCAAAAGGAAAAAATAATTCCTTTAGAATTGGCGCCAACCAAACCTCCGCCAATGACTCTTCGCATTCAAATAGAAATGAAATTGTAAAAGCAACTATGATGTTTTGTCTCTTGTCAAAGAGAAGACTATAGTAAATGATTGTTGATAAAGTTTGAAATTGCACCTTTTATTTGTTGTTGCCGCTAGATTTAACTTTAAATAGTAACCATCAATCTACATTTGAATCATTCGAACAAAGGCTCTTAACTTGTTTAGCCGGTTGAGAAAGGAGAAGAGTCAGTCATAAATGAGTTTAAAACCCTTAATATATCACTTAAGTAATGTGACACCTTTAATAGCAAGTCAACTAACAATTATAACATAAATTTAATATTTTATTGAAAGCCTTCAAAAAGGAATAAACCCTAGGTTATTAGGGTTCTTAAGTTCAAAGCTTAAACCTTTAACTCCATAGGAAAAACCCTAAATGAGATATTTTACTAAACACAATTTGATGACTTGCATTATTAACAGATCAACACTACTTTTTCATCACTTTGACTGAATTGGAAATACCATCAATTGAATGATAAATGAGTAAAGAACGAGCAATGAATATCAACATCATGCTTTGATGCTTTGATACTTTGATGAATCCCATGCCTTTAAGGCTTATGCACCAAACTCCTTATGTTGAATACCAACATCATGCTTCAATGCTCTGATGCAAAATACAATCCAATTAAATTCATCGAGAATGATAAACCTTGATGTAGAATTAGGGTTTTGAACCTTCAAACCTTTGATGCTCTTTGATGTAGAATGCTTACGCCTTGATAAATTGATTTTGACTTGAAACAAACCATCGAGAGCTGAGTGTAAATGAACAATAAATCATGCCAATGCAAGAACTTATCAAACTTGAATGTCTTGACAAATTGAAATACCTTTGACATCAACAAACCTTCATGAACAAACCATCATTGACTACCCTTCAAGAACAACAATTGACATCAATGACAAATCAATACCAATGCAACAAAAAGCCTATTGGTTGTAAATGGGTGTTCAATAAAAAGATTGGTTCTGATGGAGGTATTGAGAAGTACAAAGCAAGGTTGGTTCTGAAAGGTTACTCTCAAGTTGAGGGTGTTGATTATAGTGAGATATTTTTTCATGTTGTAAAAATGACATCCATTAGATTTTTGCTTGCATAACTATTTCTTTGATTTAGAGGTTGAGCAAATGGATGTGAAAACTACTTTCCTTCATGGTGACTTGGAGGAGGATATTTTTATGACACAACCGAAGCACTACGTGGTGAAAGGTAAAAGTAATTTGGTTTGCAAATTGAAGAAATTGTTGTATGGCCTAAAATAGAGTCCTAGGATGTTGTATCAGAAATTTGATACATTGAGTTTGGGATTTGAGTGTTCTAAATCAGATCATTTTATTTATTATAAAACTAATGGTGACTATTTTCTATTTATTGCATTATATGTTGATGACCTGTTATTTATTGGCAAAGGGAAATATATGATTTCAAAACTGAAATCTCAACTTGTTGCTAAATTTGAACTGAAAGATCTTGGTGCAACTAGGCACATTCTTGGGATGGACATTAGAAGGGATAGAGAGAACAGAAAGCTATGGCTTGGCCAAAGTAAGTATGTCAATCCAATTTTACAGAGGTTTAACATGCAGGATTGTAGACCATTGTGTGTTCCTTTTTCAGTTGGAACAAAGTTATCTATTTCAGATTGTCCAACATCCCCATCAGAGATGAAAGAGATGAGAAGAGTGTCGTACCAAAGTGCAATTGGAAGTTTGATGTATGCTATGGTTTGTACTAGACTAGACATTGCCCAAGTAGTGGGAGTTCTTTCCAGATATATGTCTAATCTTGGTAGAGTTTATTGGGATGCAGTTGAAAGAGTCTTTAGATATTTTCATGGTACCTCAGAGTATTCCCTATGTTATCATAGTATTTTGAATGAAGATGAGACTTCTATTGATATTCATGGTTATGTGGATTCAAATTGGGCATGTGATATTGATAGCAGACAATCCACCAATGCTTATGTATTTACTTTATTTGGTGGTGTAGTTAGTTGGATGAGTAAGTGGCAGGCTGTGGTTGCTTTGTCCACTACTAAAGTTGAGTATATGGAAATTACTCATGCTTGCAAAGAAGCCATTTGGTTTAAGAGACTATGTTCATATATCGAAATAAAACAAGGTGCGGCGATAATTTATTGCGATAGTTAGAGTGTGATCTGTCTAGCTAAGAACCCAACATTTTATGCCAAGACCAAGCACATTGATGTACAATATCATTTTGTTAGAGATATGGTCAAAGATGTCATGGTGAAGCTGGGTAAGGTAGAGACTTTGATGAATGTTATTGATTCTTTAACTAAATTTGTGAGCACATAGAAGTTCAGATGGTGTTCAGAGATTATGGGCCTTTTAGCCCCTAGCAATTAAGAGATGATGTTTACTCCCTCCCATTGCTTTTGCAAGGTGTTCGACAAGTGGGAGATTTGTTGGGAAAATGTGTCTCAACCTTGCAATCATATAAGGTTTATTGTTGATAGGATGTATTCAATATATATTTATATATATTTCCTAGTTACACTGATAGGTGTAATATACAATGAGAGCATAGGGTGGAGGGGAGGAGTGGGCTGTGTTAATGTTGACAATTTTTTTGTTAACAAAAACTCCTAAATGACCGACATACATTAAATTAATGATATATTGTAAATCTGGACCATTCATTATTAGGTTTTAGATCTAATGTAGATATTTTGGTAGCTTATCTTGCCCTAGAAGCTAACCCTATTTTATGAGGGCATTGTATTACATCTATTATATTGTGATGTATTCTAAGAGTCTGATAGCGATCGTGTTGTCTTTGGATCTCTGGTGGTGATACTCCTATGAGAAGCTTGCTTTGCAAGTATATTATAATATTTGTGATCTCTTGAAAGGGTTTTCCCCACGTAAATCATTGTGCTATGGTATGCATGATATTTATATTTATTTCTATTTAAATTTTTGTAACTATTAAAGATTTGTAAAAGTTTTGCATTATTCTCCTCTCAAGGTTAGTGTAGGAAGTTGTTCCGCTACCTTAGCTTCCTTACATTCCCATAACTCAACCACTTGTGATTTTAATTGATTCACATAAAATAGACTCCTCAAAATGATAAGCTCAAAATTAATTTTAATGGTGCCTCAAGAGGTAATCCAAGCATCTCTTGTGTGAGACGTGTCGTTTGAGATAGTTTTGGATCATTAATTGAAGCAACTTCAAAGAAATTTTTGGTTAACCTACTAATAATGAAACCAATGCTTGGGCATTTGTTCTAAGTCTTTAGATTGCTTCTCTTTGTAGGGCAAGCCATATTTTCCTTGAAGACAATTCTATGATAATCATTAATGCCATATCTAAAGGCATTCTTCTAATTAGAAGATCAATAGCATCTTAAAACAAGCATGGAACATCCTTGATTCATGTGAGATCATTTTAATCTAGCATTTCTATGGAGAAGCAAACTCTATAGCTAATTTCCTAGCAAACTACATATCAACTCAAATTATGATTTATAGTAGCCAACTCTATAAATTGATGGCATGGCCATAAACTATGGAAAGTGAGATCCCACTTAGGATCTCA
>VDFB02341513.1:0-19652 GCA_007258455.2 Sequoia sempervirens
CCCGCTTTTCTCCCACAATTTCTCGCTAAATTTGGATTTTTTTTTTCCAACTAATTTCGACCCAGTTCCTCATTTTCCTCCGCGAACAAAACCCATGTCTTCGATTTTTCAAAATCGATTTTTGATTTTTACCCCGACACTTCCGGAGGCCATAACTTTTGACTCGGGTGTCCGTTTGAGCTGAAATTTGACGGGTGGTTGCGTTTTGAGCTAACGAGTGGATTCCCAACCAGTTTTATAAAATTGGTTAGACTCCGTTTTGACCCATTTTTGGGGCCTCAAAGTTTCATCTTGACCCCTAAAATCCCAATTTAGTGTTTTTTGAAAAACAAAATTTGCTCATAACTCAACATGCATATCTCGAATCTGGGATGTTAGTTGGCAATTCATCCTATCTCACCAATGGGTATTTCTTGGAAAAAATTCGGACTCTCAAACATACGGCCATGAAGTTTCCTAAAATGGCAAAATTTGACAATTTTTGAAAATTGCCAAATTTGGAAAAATCTGCTTGTCAACACCTTACATCCCTTAAAGCCCCGGAACTCGGTGTAGAATCAATTCAATCATATCCTTCAATCATTCTAGTCTTCGATCCAATCCTCATCTGAGCTTTAATCTTATCCCAATCTGAGCTTAGCCAAACCCCTAATCTGGGCTTTCATCCATCTGCAACAAAGTCTTAAGATCCCTCCCTCCATCTTCTTCAATTTTGTCCCATTCATCCATTCTAATCAATCTATTCACTCATTTCATATAACTATTCATCTGCTTCGAACTTTCATCTATTATCTCAACACTTCATCGAACCTCCTATCATTTCAAACTCCCATTCCATAATCTTGATCAATCATTTACTCATTCTGAGTCATCTTCCACCTGTTCCAAGCATCAGTCATCTATCCATTTGGTCACCTTTTCCTCATCCAAATCCTTATCCCTCTATCCAATTCACCCAAACAATCCTTTTTCCTCCCCCCCATCCTCTCCCCTCATCCCATCGCCTAATCCCTTGTCATTGGTATCTCGCTATAGGCTTTATCCCATGCAATCCAATGTCATCCATCTTATCATCATCACTTCTGCTTCTTTTGCACATCTTTTCTATCTCATCGTTCATCATTTCACCATTCATCTATATGGCATGTCATTTGCCCACTTCATCTTTGATGATTTGGCTAACTATCCCATCCCTGAGCTTTCTATAGTCACTATCGTCCAACATCATCTATCTTATCACTTCATCATTCATATATCTTGTCCCATCGTGTCAGTCCAATCTTTTTATCCCCTTATCTAGGGTCATATCATCCTCTTTCATCCATCATTTGTTGTCGGTCTTTAGTCGAACTACGTGGCCCCTGCGCTCTCACGTAGGCAAGGTCGATCATTTGATCCGCCCCCGGGGTTCCATCATCAGTCTTCAACTCTTGTTCCTATTGTCTGTCCCATCTTTACCATCCATCAAGGTCTCCATCTTGGTCAGTTGCCCACCTTTCGTCGAACTACGAGGGCTCTGCGCTTTCACGTAGGCAAGGCTAATCTTTGATCGGCCCCCGAGCCCCTAGGTCTTTAGGTTTTGTCAGTCCCATGTCTTGTCTCCCTTGTGTCGTGTCATCAAGCTATGCCCTTATCTAGCCAGTTCTTCACAAAGGAGATCCACTTGTATCATGAAATCCAATCAATTTTTGAATATCCTGCGTCATAACGATTTTTTAGTTTCGTGTCCATCATCTTTGGTCTCAACAGGATGCATCCTTCCTAACAGACCTCATCAATTCCATCCATCTCTTTGATCCTATGGCAATGGACGTTTGAAGTTGATTGTGATCTTTTGATGCTTTTGGCTTTTGTTTATCATTTGAGCTCCCTATCATCACTTGTCAAGACCGCCATAATCCATCATATTATGGTGTGTTTTGATTGGTCAACATAGGGACATATCTTGATCTTTTTATGTCTATTTGTGTCTTCTTGGTTGTCCCACGTAGTACCCACCAAGATCCCTGAGGTCTTGTGTTATGCTGGGGCATCCTTTTGTGCTTGTGGTTATCTCAATACCTGGTCCGACCAAGATCTTTCTGACCTTGGGGTGTTGGGATAGCCTTCTTGTCTGTTATGTTTATTTGATGCATTAGACACAATTACGCCTTGGTTCTTCATACCCTGGTGTCTTGTGTTTGATGCTATAGCAAAAACCAGTGCTCCAAAGATGATAAATTGCATTTAGAATTGCATCTCATTCTCCATTCTATCGTCTTGCATATATCCCCCCATCCATTCATCATTCATCCTTCATCCTTATCTCTATCCAATCTCCATCCATTCCACTTAGCCTGAATCACCTAATCATATCCTTGGTCTTGTCCCCAGTCTCGTTACTATCCTTGACCCCCCATCATCATCAATTATTATCATTCCCTATCCCTTCGGTGTTGTTTTGGGATGTATCCTTCCCTCATCAACAACACTTTCATCATCATCGGGAGATATTCCTCCCTATCCTTTTGTGGTGTTTTGGGATGTATCCTTCCCTCATCAATACCACTCAGTGGGATGTATCCTTCCCTATCCTCATGTTGTCTTGGGATCTTTAATTCCCTCATTGACAACCCTCCATCCATCATCAACCCATTTTGGCTTGTACCTTGACTGGGGCAACATCATCTTTTGTCCTCAAATCCATTTGTGCTTCATCCATCTCCTATATTCTCTTCTCTTTCCCCATCACCTTGCATCATCTTCCTCATCTCCCCTTGCATCACATCATCTATTTCGAGAGCACACACGTGTTCTCTTCAACCCGCATGTCCTCTCGAGGGGGCATCCTTCATCCCTAATTTTTCATCATTTTCTTTTCCCTTCCTAGTCACTCCTTTGGATGAGGGGTATCTTTTCCAATCTAACCATCTTCTTCTAGGTTCTATATTTTAATATTCTTTGAAATGATGCTGCGTAACCATCTCAAAGAGGGGCAAAATGTAGACACCAAATTTGGACACTTAATTTATCCAAATTTATCACTTTTCGTCTAAACATCCTCTTAGCCTAGTTAATTAAATAATATTACTATTATTTAATTAATATCTTTAATTCTGCTAAATCCCTAAGGTATTTAATTAATAATTAAATACCTTACCCTCCTTAATCCTCTTTTCATCAAATAAATTAAATAAATATTACATTTATTTAATTCCTCACATGTCATTTTCATCTAATCCTAATCCATTTCCTAATTCCTTCATTAAGGATGTGCACATGCCTAATCCTTGATTAGGATGTGTCACATCCTCCAACTTTTGCAAGTTGGCTTCTAACCCTCATTTATCTTCTAATTATTGATTAATTAAGCCTAATCATTCTCCAAGGAATTTTTAATTCCTTTTTATTTGTCCTAGATTCCCTCTTTTATATGTGAATTTTTAATTCACATTCCATCTTCCAAGGCTTCTAGAACCTTGGACTTGTCACAATCTACACATGTGACCACCTTGGACTTGTCACAATCTCCACATGTGACCAAGTCCCACCTTTTTGGAGCCCACCTTTTATCCTTTAGATCATCCTATGAATGTGAATTTTTAATTCACATTTATTCCTCCAACCACCTTTCCTTTTCCCATGTAGACTTTTGAGGAATTCTAAAATTCCTCAAATGTCTCTTTCACTCCCACTTGGGGACAAGAAATCCCTTTTGTGGAAATCCTCTCATCCCCCAAGGTGCATGTCCTTTTCCACCTCATGTACCTTCTTGACAACTCATCTCCACCTCATATCTATCCTCTTGTCCATTTCACCCTCCACATGTCAAGATGTGAGGGCTTGTGGGTTCTCAACCCACCATAGCCCTTCATCTTGGCCTTGTTGGATCAATCTTGACCCTTGAATTCTCTAGAGAATTCAAGTTCTCCTATAAATACCCCCTCCTCAAGGGCATTTCACAACACTTCTTCATTTGAGCAACCTTATGCTGCCCATTTTCATTTACAACACTTTAGATTTGAGCACCCTTATGCTGTTATTTTGCATTCTCAACACTTTTCACTTCCATACCTACATGCTGTCCATTTGAATCCTCAAGCATTTGCAATCAACTAATCATCTTTGCTAGTCATCTTGCCTATAGAATCTTGCATTTTAGTCATTCAATCTACCATCTAAGGAGCACACAACCAATCTAAGTAAGGGCCAATCAAAGAAGTTTCAACAACAAGGGAGGTAAAAGTGTTTTGTGTTTCATTTTATTTGCATTCCTTTTCGTTGTAACTCTCTTTTGGCTAATCTTGAGGTGTCCTTGGTGTTTTGTCTTTCATGTTTCTTAGTTAGATTCACACATTTAGAGTAGCATAAAATATCGAGGTTCACAATATCTATATAGATGTATGCATTGTATAATACAAGTAGGTACAATCTTTTGTTGAATTTGTTTCTATAAAGGAAATCCCTTTAAACAATCTGTAGCAAGTTTGCATAAGTCAAATTTACATAAGAGCATCTATTTGTCTTTTTTAAAGACATGGAATGTTTAAGAAGTGAAAGACAATGTTGATTAGATTTCTTTGAGCAAGTAGTTTCAAGTTTGTAGCACAACGTGTAGAAGATATCTTTTATTTTCTTCACCAACAATCGACCACCTATAGAAGACAAAATGTGTAACTGATTAGTTTTAGTATTGTTACTCTATTCAAAAAGGGGATAAAAATTTAAACTGTAGAACTTTGAAAGAGTGTATAATTAATTGTACATACCTTTAATGTCATACTAAATAGAAATGTAGGCACATGTGAAATCTTGAACTACACTTGGTGGAGTTCGATTCCAATTGGTAGAGGGAGATGAGTCAAGTGGAGGGTTGGGTGAATTATCACTATTGGATATCTCAATGATGTCAATAGGTTGACTAGGGTTTGCCATTCTTGGATGAAATAAATTTGAAATTATACCTAATCTTAACTAATAGAAATATGTAAAAATAAAATATAACCTATCTTTCATTTAATTGCAATGACATTTAATAATGAGGACAAAAATAAAATCCATAATATAACTATAAATATTAACACTTACAAAATAGTTAACATATGAAAAAATGTTAAAGAATTAATCAGAGGTTTGTCATAGATCAACTAAATTATTCTTTGCAACTTTTGCAATTGAACTTTCATATAGTTTAGAATTTGACACTTGTGTGTATAATTATGATTTCCAACCTGAGAGTTTTCTCTTCTTGTCTACTAATAAATCTTGTGAAAGAAACTACAATCTCTACTTGCAGTAATTTTGTAAAACATATTTTAGAAGTCACTACTTGTAGTTTGTTCAAATCTAAGGGTTCACCATGCCTAAACATTGAATTTTCATCTAGGGAACTATATTCATTCCCTAGGAACTTGACAATATCTATAGTGGAAAGAGAGAAGAAAGATGGAGCACTCATTTGACTGCTGCACATGAAACTTATGACAAAACATAGGTATATTGTGGAGAGGAAGAGCAAGCACATAAAGTATTCAATAGAATGTCTTAGAAAAAATCCACTAAATTCTGGTATATCAATCATAAAGAAAATATTGAGGCACTTGAATATTAAAAAAATATAAACCTACCAAATGATCTTTGGTCCAGTCATTTTTGTCATTTGGTCTTTTAGATCATTTTCATCTCTTGATGCTTTTATTAGTTGTTGTTGGTTGTTTTCTTGTATTTATCTCTACTAGGTAAGATATATCAACAGTAATTTGTGAAAATTAGTGGCCCCATTGACACAGTGAAAGTTGTTCAAGATCAACATGCTATAGTCCAAAATGCCCAAATGGGTGGTGGAGAATGCATAGGCTTCAAACTCTAAAGAACCTCCAACTTCTTGTTGTCCTGTTTTCTCTAGTCATTATTTCCTTGGTAGGTGAGAGTAATGGAGTAATGGTTGTGATACATTTCCATATCTTTGAGAAACTAAGGGAATTTGATAAATTTAATAATGATAAAGAACAATTTTTTAGGAGCAAGTAGAAAACAAAGTAGTGGTTGTATAAGTCAAGCTACATTTTTGTTCCATGTTTATTAAAGATTTTTTGTGTGTATTGCTCCATATAAAACTTTTGTGGTTTGTATTTACATGATGATTTAGTTAATATCTTAGAAATATAAAGTTTATAGGCATGTAGGGGTATATAAAAAAGTTGCAATACCTGTTATATTTCATTTTAATCAAACATTGAGAAATACAATTATTTGGAAATTTGAATTTTGAATTATGCAGTTACCATTTGGATCAATAAGGGTTCAAAAATAGCATAGGATGTATGTATGCTTGGTACATTTATTTCACTTGAAAACAAGATTACTCACCCAGAGATAACTGGGCAATAAGCAACTTCAATCTCTAATGTCTAAATTATATAAAATACAAATATGAAAGATTAGAAATAGCCAAATCTCAACTTCCAAAAGCATTCAATAGAATAAGATTAAATCATCAGCCAAATTGGTGGCCAAATAGGGGAGATTCAATTCTAGGTATCAGATTGCCTATTAAGTGACATAAAACTAGAGACATGATTAAGACAACAAAAATTACTGTAAATTCCAATAATTAAATGGACAAATGCTATATGGTATACTTCAAATAAAAACAAACCCAAACTAGGGACCCTTATCCTACTAAATAAATCGCTAAGTTGAAAATATGAGAGATAAATGGACAAAAGAAGAGGGAGTGGCATAACCCCTAGTTGCACAATAAAACATTACAACACACCTCAAACTAATCAGAAAAGTGGCCTACAAGTATGCAACAAATTAATCAAGAATGTACTACTACTACACTATCCTACTTTAAATTAGACAAAAAACAATAAAACATTATAAATGGCAGAAATCTCTTCAAATATGACTCCCAACAACAAAATTTTATTGAATCGGTAGTCTTGTAAGAGAATTCTTAGGTTAAATAACAATAATAACAAACAAAGGATTGAAATTATGCATAAAAAAAACTCAGCAACTGGAACTAATAAAAAGAAGAAATAATAAAAAAAAGGAAAACATTACAACCATCAATTGCCAATGACACATCTGCCTCAATCATATGAGGTAATTATTTCGAACTTTAAATAATGAACGATTATTGGATACACACATAAAATAGAGGATTCTGCGCGCTTGTAGAGATGACACAAAATAACAATTTTAGCCTCATGGCCACTTGGATACTGGAGTGAAAAAATCTATAGCACTTGTAATTTTCTAGTCATATTGTATATACTTAACATACTATCATACCAAGAGTTACTAATTCTAGTGGTAGTTGTTTTAAAGCAGGCATTCCACAAGGCACATGAAATAGACACATTTCAAACAAGTGGAATTAGATCACTAAGGATTTATTTCTTTCTCCTACAAATCAACAACATGCCAATTCTAACCTTAGTTTCAATAAAAAATTAGTAATTCTTACAAAGTTTGTTAAACTGCTGCTCAAATTGATTTGAGTATAAACGTTGATCTCTGCTAAATTCATTGGCCTTCCATTAATTTTTCCTTGTGTTATTTTGTACACTACTTCTATAACCTTGTCTATTAGTTTTTTTCGATCAAAAATGTAAACAAGCAAAAGATACAACACAAAAGACAATGAACATAGTGATTACCCTAGGAAAACCTTCCTACTCGAGGGAGAAAAACCCAACAAAGAATATACTCTTATATATTAGAAGAATAAGTGCATAAATTGCATACAAATCAGGCCCTACAGAAGGCCGAGTCTAATGCAATGAATGGAGACACTTCTCCTTGAAGCGAAATACAAATGATGACACTTCTTAGAATTGAATCTGCTAATAGGGGGTGAACTATTGCTGCTGTTGAGGATGCAAATTGGAGAGTGAATGAATTGATGATAAAATGAGAGGACTCC
Organism: Sequoia sempervirens; assembly: GCA_007258455.2. Taxonomy (NCBI): domain Eukaryota; kingdom Viridiplantae; phylum Streptophyta; class Pinopsida; order Cupressales; family Cupressaceae; genus Sequoia; species Sequoia sempervirens. The sequence continues at coordinate 7,916 of VDFB02341513.1, forward strand.
ATCCTCTATAAATACCAAACTAGATAGCCTTCTCTCTAGGGCCGACCTAGAAAAAATATATTTTATTTGTAAAAGATGAAGGTTGACCTGCCTTGAGAAAGATATAATTAGGAGAAAATATCCCCCCTGCTACAACACTAACACTCCCTCTTAGCTAGGGAGGTATTTTTCCAGGTATCCTTGTCATGGAGTGTTTCAACATGACGCCCACAATGGCTCTACCCATTTGTGGAAAACCACATCTCAGTCTCAGAGATGTACAAGAGTTCATCATGGAGTCTCTCAACATGATGTCCAAAATGGCTACACCCATTTGTGGAAAACACATCTCAGTCTCAGAGATGTACAAGGGTTCATCATGGAGTATCTCAATGTGATGTTGTCATGGAGTCTCTCAACATGACGTCCACAATGGCTACTCCCATGTGTGGAAAGAAACACATCTCAGTCTCAAAGATGTACAAGGGTTCATCATGGAGTCTCTCAACATGATGTCATCATGGAGTCTCTCAACATGACGTCTGCAATGGCTACTCCTAGGTGTGGAAAGAAACACATCTCAATCTCAGAGATGTACAAGGGTTCATCATGAAGTCTCTCAATGTGATGTCGTCATGATGTCTCATCTATATCTCAGAGATGAACAAGGGCTTTCACCTCATATTTCTCCATCTTAGAGAAATAAACACTATAAGGGCTTTCACCTCATATTTCTCCATCTCAGAGAAATATACACTACAAGGGATTTCACCTCATATTTCTCCATCTCAGAGAAATATACATTACAATAAATCTTCATGATGATGTGACTCCCTCTGAAGCTCCAAGTACTTGTGTCAACCTCTTGACCTCCTTATCCAATATTTCCTGCAATGCTTACCTTAGAGGAACAGTTTCCAACGCACACCTCTGACACTACCGAATTGAGAGAGTTCAAGACTGTCCTTCTTGACCTCATCCTAGATCACCCTATTCTGAATAGGTTTGCGGAGCTGCCAATGTCAAATCCAGATTGACTATCTTGTGCAATTTTGTTCTCTACAATTGAAGAGGTCTTCCAAGGAATTTAGCACTTGGCCTTGCAACACTGCAACCCACTTAGCTGACACCTTCACTTCTTCTCAGTGAGTCACATAACTCCCTCTTGATCCTTGCCTTAGAGATTGCAAAGAAATCCTCTGGAAGTGAACTCCCCTCCATTGACTGATCTCAGAATCTTAATCCTTTTCCTGGACATGTTCTCAACTCGTGCCTTGAATTCTCAGAATTTAACTCCCTATGAATGTCATTTCCTCCTCTTCAAAGTAGCTGATCGCAATGACAATCTATATAGGTTCTCCATTGTTTAGTGTCTTCATCTTTCTCAATCTTCTTTGCTAATGCAAATTCTCCATTCAAGGGTGACCCAACATTGTCCCCTTGAGAGGTGTCTCTAGTTGAAGAATCATGAGAGTTATGTGCCACCAACTCAGTCCCAAAGCTACAAGCTGTCTCTATGTTTGTTCATTTCTCTAGCTGGCATGACTTCCTCACAGGATGCCTCAAGCTCTTCCTCCCTTTGAATTCCTTATGCAATCTTGGATAATTAATCCATCATCCTTTTGCTCCTCAACCCATCCTGCATTTTAAAGAGATTAATAATAGTTCATGAAATCAAACTACCCCTAATACAAATGAAGCATGTAGTCATATAGAAAATATCGTTACAACAATTAAAGGAATAATAGAAATTATCTTGTTGAAATCATAATCTCCTTAAGTGCTACACTTGAACCCTTTTCAAGTTTTCTCTTATCTTTCCTTTAGATTTGCTCTTTATTTCACATTAATTCCTTTGTTGTTGTGCAATCCCTTATAGAATCTCTATTGAGCCTGTGGTTCTTACTAAGCCATTATGAATTCTCATCATCAAAAAATTAACCCGTATTTTCCACCTATGAAATCTTTTTAGCTCATCAATGCTATGCATGGCATTATGCTGATCGTTCCTATGAGAGATAATTTATTTTGCAACTAAAGACAACTCTGCTCAGGCTGGAAGCCCCACTAATATTCAGATTAATGAATGCAACTATTACAATATGAAATCATGGCTAAGATAATGATTAGTTACAACTATAGCAACAATGCAAATACTCTAAAGTATGAAAGGTTTCAACTAGAAAGGAAACCTGGATATGTCACCCCAAATTGTGGTGATGGTCTAATATAGATTATGTCTCCTTCAATACAAAGTTTCTCTTGCTTGGAGGACAACAACCTAATGGAGGAAGGACTGCAAATTAGCCCAAAACTATTGTTCATTAGTGACACCTATAATCCCCAAGACGCCTTGATCACTTGTTGTACCAAAGAGGCTACAAATGACCTTTTGATTGCAACGCTTGCCTTACTCCAGAAATCATGATTTTCCTAGTTGTATTGATGCTCCACTAATGGAGAATTCGATACCTTCTTTTCATAGGAAATTCAATCTCCATCTTGGCAGAATTTGCACCCCTTCGAACTAAGAATGAAATTTTGTCTTGACTGCTTAAAAAAATATGATCAGATCTTTTCTTAGACCCGCTCTGATACCATGTTAGTTTTTTTAGATTAGAAATGTAAACAAGTAGAAGATACAACACATAAGACAATGAACACAGTGATTACCCTGAGAAAACCCTCCTACTTGAGGGAGAAAAACCCAACAAAGAATACACTCTTATATATCAAAAGAATAAGTGCAGAAATTGCATACAAATCAGGCCCTACACAAGGCTGAGTCTAATACAATGAATGGAGACACTTTTCCTTGAAGCAAAATACAAATGCTGATACTTCTTAGAATTGAATCTGCTGCTAGGAGGCAAACTACTGCTACTGCCAAGGATGTGAATTAGAGAGTGAATGAATTAATGATAAAATGAGAGGACTCCATCCTCTATAAATATTGTTAATAAATATTTAACTAGCTCCCTTCGAGTGTATTTTCCTCTATACTTCGGCCTATGCATCACAAGTAATCAACTCAGCCTTTTATCTAGGTTCTACTCTGCCGCTCCACGTGTCTACTCCTTGCAACCCCGAGTCTTTGCATTCCTTCGCATTCCAGGAAACTTCGCTATGCTTCCACATGTTGCGGTTGTGGGATACTTGTGATCATGATTTCTTGCTGCCTTATTGGGCTTCGCTTGGGTGCCACAAAGCCCTTGTTCCTAAAAAGGTTTTGGCGGGTCCCACAGTTGCTATCTGCGGTGTACACTTAATATGTGTCAGCTATTCGCAAATCTTTCAGCGTAGAGATGAAGTAGCAACCACAAGTAGCGAAACGCTACCACACATCTATTTCTCGCCCAGTTGGTGATCGTTCCCTCCTTTATTGATGAAGTACTCTGCCCATTCGACACATGTAGCATTAACTCAAGTCCTTAGCAGTGAAAGAGAGAGGTTCATATGGGCAACAAAAGGATGCCATGTGCCTAGCTGGCAGATCTCATATTCGGGTGATAGACCAAACAAGCCTAATGATGCTATTAGCCACTGCGTGTTATAATCATTCGCACAGGATGGTGACACTTGTTTGATTAGGCCTTGACGGGACCACTGTCATCATTTGTAGAAGATGCACCTGTGCCTAGAATCACTGGATGCTTGGTTCCAAATCGATTATGTTGCAATAGCTTTGGGAATATTTTGATTCTTGCATCATTGCCAAGGGATTACAAAATCTTTTCTGTTGCTACTCTCCAAAGCGGTGGGGGTTTTCCCTGCTATATATATTTTTCTCTGTTGTGAGAAAATGGTCCGAAATTTGAAGGAAAACACTAGTTTTAGTAAAAAGACGCCAAGCCTTTATTGTTGTTTTATTTTATTGCAAAAACTCTCAGACTATGCCTATTGTTCGGCCTTTCTATTTTTCATGCTATTTGATCAAACTGTAAACTATGCTTTTATTGTCTGGAAATTTCATTTAAGAACTTCTATATATGTTGAATGCAAGTTTGCTGACCTAGACCATGTCTAATGACTCTTCTTGACAGTAGGAATGTATGCAATATTATTTTATGTCAATGAATGGATTGTCTATGCTGTAATCTTAAGTTTATGATGTTCTGGAACACTACAACACCATTCAGGTCATTAGATTTATGATTTATCATGCCTATCATTAAGTCTTGGTGTATTGCCTTAGGTTAGACTTTATTTTATTATATTTGTTTTTGTTTCCCTTTCGAACCCCCCATTATAGAAGAAGTCAGCTTCTCTGAAAATCTAGAGGTCACTCAGTTTAGTGCAAAAGGTCCCCCATAAACTGAGTTTCCCATAAGACACTGTTACCTCATCAAATTTTGCGTCAACAGTTTGTTCTTTTTCTGGCATGCCCAGTGGGACTGAGCTTAAATGAATTTGTGTTTTAGAAGGGTGTATGAGCCATCGGCCTGTAACTAGATCCCAAACCGTAGGCAACCCCAATTTAATAGTACCCCCACTAGGAACAATGAGAGTCGCAAATCAGTTGGTAACTGTTCCATTCCCGCCACCCATTCCTCTCACCATGTTGTCAATCACCAACAGAAATTACATGGCATGGGATGTCAGAAGTCCCCTAGCAGCCCTGGTAGCACCCGCTGTCTGGGGCGCTATCCCAGTTTCAGCTATGAAAGCTATACCCAAGTTTACCAGAGACGACTCAAGAACACCAACAAAACATTTGTAGGATGTGGTAGACGTATGTCTAGTACATGAGATTACAGCACAGAATGTAACTCTGAGGCTTCTCGTCGCATCTTTTAAAGGCAAGGCGCTGGATTGGTACCGAACATTATCACCTAGTAATATTCGCACTTGGGACGAGCTCGGAGATTCGTTCTATGAGAGGTTCTCAAATGACGGAGATCGTTCTTCACTGTATTATCAAGTATTTGTCATAAGACGAGCCCCCCAGGAGGCTTTGACGGACTTTAATGCCCAATTTCACACAAATTGGCAGAGGATTCTTATTACTATATGCCCGACTCCCGAGTTGGCATTCATATTTTATCTAAAGTCCATCAATTCTAACATTTCTATGATGATCAAGTCTTTGGGAGGAGCTACTGTACCAGATGCTTATGGTGTCGCTATCAAAGCCAAGAATCATTTAATAGATTGCAAAAAATTTCCTCCTCGACCTATTATGTCGATATTCTCTGAAATATTGATCCCCACGCAAGAACTTGCATCAACTAGCATTCCTGTAACTACCCAGTCGATGTATACATATGCGGCAACCCCACAAAATGTAGCCTCTACATAAGTTTTTTCCAAGGATGAAATGAGCAACCTCAAAGAGATGTTGCGAACCATGGAAAATGATATAACAACTCTTAAGCAAAACCAATCAACACCTCTGAAGCCTGCATATCAAAACTATCAAGGCGAGCGGTCCTCATATCAGCAGAATCAGTACCAAGACATGCCTCGCACTAATCCACCAGCTCCGACTGCAAACTAAATGGTGTCAGTGCCTACTCCACTGGCGAGCGCGTCACCAAGCTCGAGTAGGGAATTAACCGCAGGGAAGAACAACCTTATTGATGATATCAATCTGTGGTGCTTCCCTTGCAACAATGCACATATGCCCCAGAACTGTCCGCGTGGCAACTTGCAACAAAAGGTAGCAGAGCAATGCAGCCAAGGCGCGACAACAAATCACGGGGGTTATATATATGTCTCACCATAGATGGAGAGTGTGGTTCTTACCGCACAAATGCAAGGAATGTCTTTAGAACAAGAATCTAATATTGCTCCTAATCACGCGCTTTTCTCCTGGATGGAGGAAGAAGAAACAATGTTTGTTAATGACACGTTCATACCCAAAATGTGCAATCTGATTATAATATGCAATCAAAGAGGAGATTTACCAGTGAGTCAGTTGTTTCACATCTAGCCATCCCACAACTCAAAGGTGTTTTCAATCATATTCTTGGTACTTCCACCTCCCTGCTACCATCCCAACCACGAAAGGAAATTATTACACCAAGAGTCAAGCAACAGAAACCTCCAAGCTTGTCACCTTTTAATGTGGTTGAACAATTGAAGAATTCATCTGCTAATGTATCTCTATGGGACATTCTAGCTATCCCAGGGAAGAACAACCTCTGAAGCCTACATATCAAAACTATCAAGGCAAGCGGTCCTCATATCAGCAGAATCAGTACCAAGACATGCCTCGCACTAATCCACCAGCTCCGACCACAAACTAAATGGTGTCAGTGCCTACTCCACTGACGAGCGCGTCACCAAACTCGAGTAGGGAATTAACCGTAGGGAAGAATAACCTTATTGATGATATCAATCTGTGGTGCTTCCCTTGCAACAATGCACATATGCCCCAGAACTGTCCGCGTGGCAACTTGCAACAAAAAGTAGCGAAGCAATGCAGCCAAGGCGTGACAACAAATCACGGGGGTTATATATATGTCTCACCATAGATGGAGAGTGTGGTTCTTACCGCACAAATGCAAGGAATGTCTTTAGAACAAGAATTTGATATTGCTCTTGATCACGCGCTTTTCTCCTGGATGGAGGAAGAAGAAACAATGTTTGTTAATGACACATTCATACCCAAAATGTGCAATCTGATTATAATATGCGATCAAAGAGGAGATTTACCAGTGAGTCAGTTGTTTCACATCTAGCCAGCCCACAACTCAAAGGTGTTTTCGATCATATTCTTGGTACTTCCACCTCCCTGCTACCATCCCAACCACGAAAGGAAATTATTACACCAAGAGTCAAGCAGCAGAAACCTCCAAGCTTGTCACCTTTTAATGTGGTTGAACAATTGAAGAATTCATCTGCTAATGTATCTCTATGGGACATTCTAGCTATCCCAGAGCAAAAGACACTATTACAGAAAGTGCTTCAAGAAGAGGTCAATACAATGCCAACATAGCAATTTTCCAGTGCAGAGGTTGTCAATCAAATACCATCGGCTAAAGTATTTACAAACAATACAAAGGAATCCCCTGCCAAGGTTAGGGATAAGTTAAAACCCCAACCCTTCTTCTTGACTCTGATTATAGGAAAGAAGTTATTGCACAATGCTATGATTTATTTTGGCGCTAGTACCATGGTTATGCCTAAACAGATAGCCAAAAATTTAGGACTCAGCTATGAACCTATGAAAAGGGGGTAATACAGCTTGATGGGAACAAAGTTGAAACCATAGGTGTCATCAGAGCACTTCCTTTAACTCTATTTGCTTGCCCTAGTATCACGGTGTTGCAAGACACCGTGATCATAGATGTTCCTTCTATGTTTGGTCTCTGTCTATCCCGAGAATTTACTTCAAAGGTGGGTGGATACCTGTCCTTGGATTGGTCACATCTGATACTCAGAACCAAGCATGGCACAAAAATGAAGATAGAATCAGAGTCTTTGCATTCTGAACATGTAATGGAGGAAGCCTTGATCAATTTTGAAGTCGCCCATACCTCTATCACCAAGCAAGAAATGTATTGCGTTGAATTACTGGAGGAAGAAAAAGTGAGCGGAGACCAAAATGACAAACAAGTTGCTCTTTTGAGTGAACACATGGACAATGATCCTTTTGGCAATTATCATGCTACAGGATTGGGCACCTATGTAATTTATGATGAAGACCAAGTATTCCCAAAGGTTGCTAAAGAGTCCGAAGGAAGCCAAGCAAGCGAGCTATGGACACTGTACTTTGATGGAGCAAGAAGCAAAGTGGGTGCTGGAGCGGGGAGATATCTAATATCCCCATAAAATGAAAAATTGTTAAGCTCTTTCCATTTTCATTTAGCCTGCTCAAACAATGAGGCTGAATATAAAGGATTAATTCAAGGTTTAAGCCTTGCGGAATGAATGGGCATAAAGCAATTAATGGTGTTCAGAGATTCTGAAATAGTAGTCAACCAATTTTGAGGAGTTTCCGTGGCAAATAATGTCTACATGAGATCCTATCGACACTGAGTTTGGGACCTGGTTGAGGGTTTTGAAGCCTTCAACATCCAGACTATTCCCCGAGGAAAAAATAGCGATGCGGACTGCATGATCGTGATTGTGCTTAGTTTGATCCTGCCTTTGACCTTATACATAACGAACATTCAGTACGAGTACTAGTCTGACCGACGATTCTTGACAATGATTAGATTTGGAAAGTTTTTGAAAGTGATGAACAAATCACCTCGTTCATCTAGCAGTCAGGAGAATTCGTCGATCAACTTCAACCAAAGATCGTTGAAGCTTATGAAGGACAAATTATGCAGCTCAAATCTAACAAGCTTTCGAAAGGATTAGTTACTCTCGAATTTTTTTTTATTGTGATAATGCAAGAAATGATAGACGAAAGTTCATAGCAGACAAAAGTGATTACATAGACCTTCAAGTCTCAGATGGCAGGAATCTTCGAGTTGGGAAAAATGTCCCACACCATGATAAAGAAAGACTCATTAGTTTCTGCGAAAAATATGTAGTGGCCTGGTCCTATGATGATTTGGAAGGGTACGATCCTGATATCATTCAGCACACTATTGAGCTAACAGAAGGTGCAAAACCAGTCTGACAAAAATAGAGGCCAGTAAACCCTAAAATTGAAGCTCTAATGGCACAAAAGTTAACTAAGCTCATTGAGTCACGCATTGTCTTCCCAATCAAGCATAGTATTTGGGTATCAAATCTGGTCCCGGTCTGAAAGAAAAAAAAGAGATATCCATTTGTGTGTGGACTTTTGAGACCTAAACAAAGCATCCCTAAATGACCATTATCCACTACCTTCAATGGAGTCAATCCTACAAACGGTTGCAGGATCGGAAATGTTTTCTCTGCTAGATGGTTTCTCCGACTATAATCAGATCCGAGTTAAGGAAGAAGATCAACACAAGACTACGTTCACCACAAAGTGGGGAACATTTGCATATGCTAAAATGCCTTTTGGTTTATCCAATGCAGGGGCAACATTCCAACGGGCGATGGACATCGCATTCAACGAACTAATCAATAAGTTTATTTTAATTTACTTGGATGATCTTACTATGTTTTCTAAATCTAAGGATGATTATTTTGATCACTTAGAATTAGTTTTTCAAAAGTTCTAGGAGTTCGAGGTTTCCCTAAATCCAAAGAAATGAGTATTCGGAGTACCTCAAGGCAAGTTGTTAGGACATGTTGTATCTAAGGAAGGGATTTCAATTGACCCTGAATGGGTAAAATCCATCAAGGAACTCCCCCTTCCGGTGAATAAGAAAGGTGTTTAGTCTTTCCTGGGCAAAGTAAATTTTGTTAACAAGTTTATTTCTGACTTTGTGGGAATAATTAAGCCAATCACCCTGATGGTTAAGAAGGATCAGGCATTCAAGTGGACGACCGAAGCTCGGGATGCCTTTGAAAAAGTTAAAGAAGCTATTTCCACTGCTCCAGTACTGGTTAACTTAGATCTATCTAAGGATTTTATAATGTATGCATTCAGTAGAAATTCCAGTATCGCTACTGTCCTAACCCAAAAAGATGATGAAGGAAAAAGAGAACATCCAGTGGCGTTCTACTCCCAGAACCTGAAGGAATATGAGATGAATTATAATTTCATCAAAAGGTAGGCCTTTGCAATAGTGATGGGACTTAAAAAGTTTCGCCATTTAATTTTCTGCAACAAGGTGTTCGTTTATGTCGCAAATTCCAATGTGTGCAAATATATCATGGAAGGGGAGATCACAGAAAAAAGAGCTAATTGGATCACTAAGATCCTTGAATATGACGTTGAGGTCAAACCTACTAACACTATTAGAGGAAGAGGATTATGCGAATACATGGCACAAAACGAGGAGATACCTGCCGCAGGGGAGCAACCAGAGCTTGTCCTGATAAATGAACCAAAATCAGAGGGTTGCTGGTTGACTGATAGAATAAGGTTTATGCAAATAGGAGCATATCCTCCAGGTCTCTCATCCCAAAAAAGGAGATATTATCGGCTATAAAATTGCGGATATTCGCTAGTAGAGGGAGTCATTTTCAAAAGAAATTTCAATGGTCTTCTCCTGCGATGCGTTACTTTGGAGCAAGCAAAGAGGATTCTTGACATGTTCCACAATAGCGCTACGGGAAGAAACTTCTCTGCTAAGACCACGACCATTAAAATCATGTGTGTTGGTTACTGTTGGCCTAATATTTTTAATGACTCCCACTCTAGTAAAATATTGCAAAAAATGCCAGTTCTTTACTAATAGAAGGAAGAATTCTGCAATGCCTCTCAAACCCATAGTGGTAGACAAACCATTTGCACAATGGGGCCTAGACTTCATCAGAATGATTAGTCCAGCTTCTAGTGCCAGGCACAAGTGGATTCTGACCACTACAAATTATTTCACAAGATGGGCAGAGTTCGTTCTGCTTAAAAGCACAACAGAAACAGAGATTGTAGATTTCCTCGAGGAGCTAGTGACAAGGTTCAATCCTCTGAAGACTATCATTTTTGATAATTCTAGAGCTTTTCTAGGCACAAAGGTATGTTGCTTCGCATTAACTAATGGCATATTCCTCAAGACATCATCAAATTATTACTCGCAGGGAAATGACCTAACAGAATCAACAAACAAAAGCCTAGTCCAGCTCCTTAAAAGAATTGTTTTGAAACACCAGAGGGAATGGCATAAAAACCTTCGAGAAACACTCTAGGCAAACCATATAACTCCTAAGCAAGTCCTTAAGACTTCGCCTTATGAGTTGGTATACGGGAAAGAGGCGTTGTTACCTATATCTATGGAGATTCTGACACTCCAATTGTTGAAATCCCTCAAAATAGAACAAAATGGCGCCATGGAAGTTCGACTTCTCGAACTATTAGAAGTATAGGAAAAAAGGGAGAATTCCCTAATAGCCATGACAAACCGTCAACAAGTGGTCAAGCGATGGTTTGACAAGAAGGCTTCCGACCAAGGTCTAAAGTGTAGAGACTTAGTACTGAAATATGATAAAAGGGCTGCTAAGCTAGGTCAACATGGTAAATTTGATAGCCTATGGAAGGGCCCCTTTAAAATAATTCGATGCAAGGAGCATAATGATTTTGAGTTAGAAAATATGGAATAGGAACCCTTAGGAATCCCGGTTAATGGGATTCATCTTAAGTTGTTCCATTAGGTGCTGAGTTCTATTTTTGTACATATGTGAATAGTGCTTTTATTTTATTTCCCTTTCTTTGGTCGGTCTGTTTCGAAATTGGTTTGTGTCTCTGCGGAATTAACCCATTATTATGGAGGATGGAATAGCGGGATTGTTTTACATAAAACATACCCAGGTGCAAAGAAATAAACACATACGCTATAGAAGAGCCCATAAAACTGAAATACAGAAAGAAAGAGCCATGGATTTTTTTATATAAAGATATATATCTATTTATATATATTCTTTGGTTTTTAAATTGAAAAATGGATGGGGAAGCCATAATCCAAAAATTATGCAACTATTCAAGCTATTCTTTTATGTATGCATAAGTGATAGCCTTTTTCAAGCTTATATACAAAACTATTGGACAGGTGGTCTATGTAACAGCAAGAAATAAAGGAAAATGAGAGGCATTTTTAGGGGTAGAGAGGGTTTTCATCTAAGGGCACAAGAGGAAGCAATTGACGCATCAATGGTAGCATCTACCTCTTCCTCATCAGTAGGTTCTTCAGTAGCAGAAGCAACATCATTCGGCACAATCGCCATTGGCAAGGGAAACACCAGGTTCCTGAAGTCGGTATACCAATCTACG
>VDFB02341514.1:0-41938 GCA_007258455.2 Sequoia sempervirens
GATTTAGCAAGATGAGTCATTTCATTCCCTGCAAAACTACTCATGATGCTAGCTACATAGCTCATCTTTTCTTCAAGGAGGTTGTAAGGATCCATGGATTGCCTTTAAGTATTGTTTCAGATAGGGATGTGAAGTTCACGAGTCATTTTTGGAAGACTCTATGGTGTAGATTGGGCACAAATCTGTCTTTTGGATCAGCTTACCATCCTCAGACCGATGGTCAAACAGAGGTGGTTAACAGGGTGCTAGGTAATCTTCTAAGGTGCCTAAATAAGGAATATGGACAGACATGGGATATGGTTATCTCACAAGTTGAGTATGCTTATAATGATAGTGTGAACTGGACCATAGGGAAGAGTCCATTTGAAGTTGTGTATGGGATGCACCCAAGAGGCATATGTGAGCTCAGAGATCTTGGAGCTATGGAACATAGAAGTGGACATGCAGAGGACTTCAGTCAGACCATGAAAGAGATTCAGGAGCAGGTCAAGAAGACAGTCACTGAGGCTACACAAAAAGTGAAGGAGAAGGCAGATATGTTAAGGAAAGATGTGCAATTTCAAGTAGGGGACTATGTTATGGTCCACCTTAACAAGTCAAGATTGCAGAAGGGAATGCCAACTAAGTTGCAAATGAAAATAGTGGGTCCATGCAAGATATTGGCCAAGTATGGTAAGAATGCATATAAGGTGGAGTTACCTACCGATCTAGGAATCTCACCAGTTTTCAACATAGTTGATTTGATCAAGTATAAGGGAATAGTTAGTGATGAGGTTCAGAACAGTCAGGAGATCTTCAAGGACATCAACAATGTACCCTTACCTAATCAAGACAAGCTTCAGGCAGAGAAGATCTTGGAGTCAAGAGTGAAGAAGGCTACAAGAAACAAGGTGTACATGGAGCACCTTATCAAGTGGAAGAACAGGCATGACATAGAAGCTACATGGGTACAAGAAGCTCAGTTCAAGAATTTTGGTATTAACCTATCATTGGTCTCTCCTTCCATTCCTTAGTGTTTGGGCTGAGAGGGGGAGAATGGTGCAGGAGCACCTAGAGAGCATTAGGTAGCACTAGGCAGTTTTGGAAGCCTAGGAAGAAATTTTGTGTTTTTACACTTTAAGGTCATGTTGACCATTTATTTTTGTGTTAGAGGTGTTAGTTCATGTTAGGAGGAAGGTGGATCAGTAACTCATGGTAGGAAGGTTGATTCTTCAATTTGTTTTCACTAGGATTCTCTAGGAGCTAGAAATAAAGCCCAAAATGTTGCATTTATGCAATTTTGGCCTTTAGTGGTGGTTAAGTCCGATCAAGGGAAATGTAACCACCTTATGAACCTTTAAAAGGTGTGATTCGACCTGTTCCAAGTGGTTGGAGAAGCTTTGTTTTAATTTGAAGTTTGTTGAGATAAAGGAAAGCAATGAAGTTCTTGTAAATCTCTCTGTTTTTAGTTCTTTTACTGTATTAATGGAGAGTTCCTGGTATTGAACAGTGTGTAGCACATGTGTTATTCATTTTGCAAGGTTTGTATAGTTTTTAGAAGTGTTGATTCATCGTTGCATAGTTTTGTTCTTAGTAGGTTTTGTTTTCTTTATTGTTGATCAGTTTAGTAGACTGTTATTCATGGAGTCTTAGACCTCTATTTTCCACTATACCTGGTGTATAGCCATGGGGAAATGAGGCTAAGCTCCATGCTTTTATATAGGATAGGTTTATGGGATTGTAGGAAGAAAAGTTACATGGTAAAGGTCTTCTCCTAGGCGAGCTTGGCTGTGCCCGGTTAGGAAAGACAGTGAAAAAAAAATACACTAATGTTGCAGGGGTGTCTACCTTCTGGCAACTTAGGGTGTGCAGTGGTTGTAGGAGGCCTTACAAAGGCTTGGCAACAAGCATGAGATCTCATCAAACCTTTTGGTGACTGAAACAAGTTGAAAGTTCACAGCGAGGTCAAGAAATGGCCTAAAAAGCCCTAAATCTCACAAAATCAGGGTTACGCCTGTGTATAGAATGAGGGAGCCTAAAACCTCAAAAATCCTTGAGAGGTAAGAAAATGAACTAGGGTCACAGAAATAAGTTTGCGATGTTCTTCAGCAGGATTGGAGTTAAAGCCTATTTCCTCGGGCTAGGAGGCCTAATAGGGGCTCAAGGGCTACTAGCCCTTCTTAAACCCTAAACTAGGTTTTGGAGTGAGCGATAGAGAAAAGGTGGTTGGTGGTGGATCAAGAACCCTTGAGAGAAGGTTTTGAGACCACATAAGTAATCACACACCCCTGCATCAAGTTAGGGAAGCTTGAAGGAATAGCTAGTCTTTAGTAAGATTAAGGGCTAGGAGTAAATGTGAGGAAGAGCACCAAGATTGGCTTGGATAGGAGAATGAAGATGATAGTAGGGTTGGCCAGGAGAACCAGGGGTGCCTAACAAGCTATATGACCTAAAGGTTAAGGTGGGAGAGTCACCTAAGAGTTCTTGAGATCAAGGACCCAGAGCATGAGACAGTGAGTGTCTCATCCAACCCTATTCCTATCACATGAGAGCTTATTTGGAAATCCCTATGCCAAACATATGTTTCCAAATGAAGCTACATCATAAAAAGGAGATTGACCCTATATGCAATCCTAAGATAACACATAAGGGATCCATGGATTTTGGGTTAGCATATGTCTTTGCTATAGTGATATAATCAAGCTCATAATCATCATCATTCCCCAAATAACTAATGGAACAACAAGCACAAAGGAAGAATGACACATAGAGAGTGAAAACAAAGGAGAAGCCTTTTGGGTCAACATGGAAGACACCTAAATGTCTCAATGCTTTGCATCATTTGCAAAAGGAAACAAGACAAATGAATAATATAATGGTTAATAAAAATAGAATAATTAAGATACAAATAGAAGAATGTCACGACAAATTCGCTTCCTTTGTATTCTTGCACCAACAGAGTGACAAAGGTCATCCAAATTAGGCTCACAAACATAAAGATATTCTAAGCAACACATTATGGGGGATCACATTACGCACATGCAATCACACAAAGAACATGAAAAGAAGACATAAAGCTAGTAGAAAACATGCGAGCCAACCTAAAACAAGTCGTCTGCATCCCAATCTTGTTCATCATATACAAAAGGTGGATGACTAGCCAAAGGGGCAACGATGAGTGTCATACTAGGATAATCACCAAGTTCATCACATGGTGTTGCACTCTTCTTAGGAGGATCATCATGGTTGTTTTCGTCTAAGCTCATAAAAGAGGAAAATAACAAATTCAGCTCATTATGCACTTCCTCGTCAATCTTAGCATTCTCATCATCATCATCCAAGTTAATCACAACATGAAGCCTAATGATAATTTCCATAGAGGTTTCATGTTTCGGTTGTGGAAAAGGTGGAGAATTGTCATGCTTTTCTTTAGTTAGATTTTGATCTTGGTTTGTTTTATTATTCTCTTCTTTTAACTCACAAGTAATAGCACGATGTCTATGCCTATGCTCTTTAACATTTTTGTTTCTTTTTGTACTATTTTCAAGTTGTGATTGTGTAGGAGTAGGTTTATCAACCATAAGTTTATTTTCTTCCCGCAAGGGAGGAACGAAGGGAACCATCGAGGGTTGGTCAACCACTTTCTCTTTAGGTTTATAAACTTGTTTGATCTTAGGAGGCACAGTGAGCATTGTATGGTTGTATCTTGGTCTCTTATAGGAAATAGTCAGAGGATTTGTCATGGATTTTTCTTAGTTACTTGGAAGGTATTTTAGTTCAATCATGGTTTCATCAATGATAGGAGGCTCAATCATGGGTTGAAGGATATTGCTAAGAGATAATTATGATATGCTCTTTGCCTTGAACTTATGATAATATTTGAAAAATAAGTCCTCACGAGGATTAATAGGTTCTATAGGTTCGGGCAAAAAGAAATCCAATGAGAAATTTCCACAAGAAGACACGGGATTAAAACCACTATGATGCACAGTGAAATTTTTATTGCTAAATGGAAATTTTAAGCATTTATGCACTAACGATGGGATGAAATCCATGGAGCATAGCCATGGATAGCCTAGATTCACACGAAATTGGTCCGACGACAAGATGATGGAGAATGAGACATTTAATTGCTTTGGTCTAGCTTTTAAGGGGAGAGTAATTGAACCTATTGTATGGAAAGCAAAACCATTATGTGTTTTGATCCATGATTTTGATTGTTCATAAGAATCTTGATAAAGTTCATGCACAAACAAGAATTCCTTAGCGATCACATTCTCTACACACATAGGATCAATTAATATCCCATTAGTAGGCTTGTTATTAATTATTTTGCCTATGTAAAGAGGACCATCAGGTGCATGTTTAATTATGTCATTTTGTGAGAAAGCAACGTTGAGAGACATTTTGGTTTGGCCCTTACAAGGTTGAACGTTAATGAGGTTGATCATAGTGTGTATATCACCCCCATTATCAATCATATTGTTATTAGTCATGTCTTGTATATTGTCAAAATTCATCACATCATTCTTGGTGTCACTAGCTTTAGCAAATGAGATGTTATGATTTGGCATTGGATTGGTGAAGATGTGTAATTTTTTGTTGGATGGGGCAACAAACTTATTTCCTTGATCATTAACACCACTAATATGGGTGTGATTAGAATCAATGAGGTCCTGCATAATGTTTTTAAGATGCATACATCATTTTGTACTGTGTCCATTTTATCAGTGATAATGGCAAAAGGTATTTGGATTATAGTTTAGGGGCAAAGGCTTAGTAGGATCAGGGGTTCTAATAGGAGGTAAGGTAATTAAGTTCTTACCCATGAGTTGTAACATGATGGAATGAAGGGTATTGAGTAACAAAGTAAATTGTCTATTCTTGTCCCTAAATTGATATGGATTTGTTGTTTTTTATAGTAGCTACTCGAGATTCACCATGTTGATTTTTTTGAGGCGGATTTATTTGTATAAATCCCTTATTTTATTTCTTGAAAGGTTAGAAATTTTTATGAGGCACATATTTGGATTTTTCATGACAGTTGGAGGAAGTTTTCACTTCATGATGACTAATCAATTTTTGATAGTCACGAAGATTCGTGCACAAGTGAGTGAAAAAAGGGAATCTCATCATCCCAAGAAAGGGAATCTCATAATCCCAAGATTATCTTGAATATTGGTTTGCAAGTTTTCAATGAACATTCTTTGAATATCAGCATCGAGAATCTTAATATTGATTTGTGAATATTTCATTTCCCTCTTTTCTTTTATAATTAAATAATTATATTTAATTATTTAATTATTCATTCCCCTTTTCTAAATTAAATAATTGTTGTGATTGTTTAATTTAATCATTCTTATCCAAGCCCTATCTCTCAGCTAATTTCTTAGATCTAGTCCCTTCTTCCCATCTTTATCTATTTTCTTCTCAAATAGTCTCATTCATTGATCATCATACCTCATCATTCAATCCTCACCCTTTGTTTGAATTAGGATTTCTATAAAGGCAAGGTATCATCTTCATTTGAAGTTTAACCATAATCTTTGAAGTTTTACTATCATATCACTCATATTATTATCTTGAGATCTTGCTACTATTCAATCTTATCAAATACATTGCATACTACATATTTGGGAGCTCAAACAAAGAAAAATGGAGGAGAGCAATGAAGGAGAATCAACAATTGCATAGGAATTGAGATTTTATTGCTTTATTGTTGTGATTTCTATTGTAATTTTTGCTTTATTGTTAGATTAGGGTCATTATGGCTTGAATTTAGGTAGTTTTATGGTTCTTGTTAATGATTCATTCTTTTCCTTGAATTTTCCCTATCTACAATAACACCTGTACATAATCATTTTCCTATTTATGTTTTGATTAGGATAGGAATAAGCCCTCTTCCTATGTTCATGGAAGAGTTGAAATATGTTGTTAATTTATTTGGAGTCCGGAATAATTAGAATTTCTAGATCATGTATATATGCGGTAGATCCTATATAAGATAGAGATCTAGAGTAACTTTTATGTCAATACTTTTGTTATCAACCTTGAGTACATTTACATAATACAATAAAGGATATAGATTCATTCAATGCATGGATTCCTAAGTTAAGAATTGATTAGATTTTGTGAGATTGGAGTCACCCAAGCAAGAGCCACTTGAGGTAACTGTAGTAATCTTTATAATTTAGATTATTTTTAATGTTTTGTTGAATTATATTGTTAGTAGTTGTGTTCACTAGTTTTATTTAGATTGTTAGTAATAATTATTTATCCATCAACAACTATGTTGCATAGTTGCATCAACATTTATTTACAACATACTTGAAAAGTGTTTGTTTACTGTCCCGATGGGATTGCCTATCTGCAATAACTATCAATAACTAAGGTTTATAAGATATACTTTATTTCAATTAGTTTACTTTCAGTCAAGTTTTCTATAAACAACCTCTAGCACAACTCAAAATTTCTCAACTATACATACAATATATGTATCATCCAAGAAGAATATGATTCCCTAGTTTGACCTAATTAAATGTAACACACTATAGCTAGTAGGTTGTTTGATAAAGGATCTTTTGGTCAGTTGAGTCGAATGCATGCCCTTTTGTATCAATTTAATAGGCATAAATGGAGTTAGACATCTCCCAAGATATAGGAGGAGATAGACTACATGTCCAAGGTTTCATACTCATATTGCACATATAGTGGGAGTTGTGAGTAGACATATGAAAAATATAGGAAAAGAGCATTGTAACATAGTAAAGTGATTTATCATGTGTTTGAGAGGTACGACTACCCAAAAATTATGTTTTGGAGGTTCCAAATCTACTCTATAGGGATATTGATTCAAATCTAGTAGGTGATATAGATAGTAGGAGGAACACCACTAGGTATGTTTTTACTAGGTGGAACATTAATAAGTTAGATTTCCATATTGTAAAAGGTTGTTTCACTTTCAACATTAGAAGTAGAGTATAGGCTAGTAAATAGATGATTTGGTTACAAAGGTTTATGGAGGAATTGGGAAAGAAGTAGGAAGATAGCAGGTTGTATAGTAATAGCTATAGTACCATTCATCTTGCAAATAACTCAACCCTTCATTCTAAGATTAAGCATATACATCTCAGGTATCATTTCATACAATTAGTTTTAGAAGATGGACAATTGAAGCTAGAAAAGATTCACACTATCCAAAATCCTATAGTCATGTCAACAAAGGTAATAACTCAAGATAAATTGATTTCCTACTCAATTTTAGCTGGCCTTCATTGATGATGGTGCAGATGAGAAACTTTCCAAGTCGAAAGTTGGAGCCTGGTCTAGCAAATGCAATAGCAGTGGAGTTCTTGTAATTAGTCTCCAAGTGGGAGATTGTTGGTGGAGCCTAATTATATTCTTGGAGTTGTTATGATTAGTCTCTAAGTGGGAGATTGTTGGTTATGGAGCCTAATATTATTGGTTAATATTTTTAGTGTAGGGTGGTACACCCCCTGCGAGGTTTGGGCATGACCATCCCCCTCTTTTAATGTGAGGGTATTGTATTACTCCAGTAGATTATATCGTATTGTGAGGAGATTATGATAGACAAAAGAGGAAGTTACATTAGATGTGTTGTAGATTGCATCACTTCATTTTGATGGATGGAATAAATGAAGGAATAACTATATTTCCATGGGTGTAGCCCATATTGGGTGAACCATGAATATATATCTTTGTGTTTTGTGATATTTTAATAATTTATTTCTACATTCATTTTATTTTATATTTCTCTATGATCCTATTCCTAACATTTTATTAATATTTTTATGAGATTGATCATTAAAAATTCCCAAAGCTCTCTAAAAATAACACCCTTAGATTATTATTTTTCAATACTACATGAAACCAAAGCTTATAACCCTTAATGTTCTCACCATGACCCATGAAAACATGCATGTTAGGTCTAAAATCAATCTTAGAATGTTTATGTTTAGGAACATGAGCATATGCCCACTACCAAAAAAAAATGAAATGAGAAACCAATGGTCTTTTACATGAACATTTGTTCTATCAACTATTGATAGAGTAGAAGTAGGAGAATTGTTAATTAGGTAACAAGCAATGTGTGTAGCTTCAACCCAAAAATATTTTTCAAGCTTGATATTGCTTAATATGATTCTAGCTTTATCCGGCAAGGTATTATTCATCCTTTCTACCAATATATTTTGTTATGGATTAAATAGGTTTTTTTCTAACAATCCCTACATGCCTTTAATAATCATCAAAATCTCTAGATCAAAATTTACCACCATTTTCCATTCTTAAAAAAACATTTACTTTCTTACCTATCTATTTCTCAACAATTGATTTACACTCTTTAAAAGTAGAAACACACTAAAATTATACTTTAGAAAGTAAACCCATGTATATTTATCTGGAAATTATCAATAAAGGAAACAGAGTATCAAGATTTTACAATAGAAAGTACATCCACAAGACCAATTACATCATTAAGAATAACCTCCAAATTTTTTTTAGCTTTGATACTTCTATATTTAAATGAAACTCTATGTTGTTTTCCATATAGAGTGTTCACAAAAATCAAAATCAATAGAATAACCAAACAAACCATCAACCATCTTCTTATTAAGGAGGGTTTTAAGACCTTTCTCACCAATATGACCCATCATGTGAGGCCACAATTTACAAGAAATAAAGTTATCAATTACATTCATGGAAATATAGAAATTAGATGCTTCTAGCCTAAATAAGGTGCCATGATGAGTGCCCCTAGTGAACACCAAACTCTCTCTACTCGACCTAGAACCACTCTTCTCGAAAGGAACATGCACCTTTGAACCATAAATTTTAGATATAGAAATCAATATTGTAACTAAAATATGGATGTATAATACATATTTGTGTTTTCTCACCCTGCCATCACTAAAATCAAATTTTACTATCCCTAGGCCCATAAGATTTCATGTGTTTTTTTCCTTGAGGAAAACTTTCCCACCACCGTAAGTTGCACATGTTGAGAACCATTCCTTGTGAGGACTTGTGTGGTAGGATGCACCTAAATCTATATCAATTAATATTGATCATAAGTCATGCTAGTAAAAATAGTAATAACATTAGTAGTTTCATCATCAAAGGATTTATCCATAAAGGAGTCATGGTTACTTTTCTTGTTCTGATATTCTTTTTTGAGATGCCCCCATTCGCCATAGTTTTAACACCTTAATCTACACTTAATATGTGTTTTGGACCTTTCCTTGGACTTATATTTGTCCTCATACTTATTCTTATCAACCTCTCTCTTTAGATCTTCTCAGTATATGCAATGCATCCTAAGACCCATTTGAACATTTTCTCCTCATCTCCTCTATAAGGAAGATGACAATTAGGGAATTTAACTTTAGATAATCTCTAAAGAACTATTAATTGCAAGGATCAAATCATCCCAATATTTATGAAATGAACATAACAACAAATTACACTTGTCATATTCTTCTATCTTAACATCCACTTATTATAACTAACTCAAGATTAGACTAAATACATTTAAATATTTTACAACCAAGTCCCTATCCTTCATTTTAAGATAATATTTTTTTCTTTTCAAGAGTAACTTAATACATGAATCTTTGTTTGATACATTTCCTCTATTCTATTCCACAACTTATATACAATAGTATCATTAGAAATATAGAATTAGATAATATAAATGAATAGTGCCACATGATTTTTTATCAACTTTTACCAATTCTTCATCTAAAATATTTTTTGAATTATTCTCACTCTTCACATAAATATATATTGATCCTTTTTTTAAGAGATCATCCATCTTTAGCTTCCAAAGCTCAAAATATATTTCATTAAACTTTTTAATCTGCAACCAAGTTGAGCTATCCATGATCTTTATCACCCATAACTTGAAGCTGCAAGAAAACATCACACACTTGTATTGTAGCAAAAAAATAATCCAATCACACACTCTAAGAAAGCCTTTAATTTTTATAATAAAGCCAACTATGGTTTTGATACTAAATGTAGAAAACATTGTGTAACTAAATAATAATATATGTTAAATTTTAATGGAAAAAATTCTTTAGCAATAATAGAACATAATAGAAAGGAAAAAAGCTATAAATAAAATGCAAAAAATAACAAGTAGATTTACGTTGAGAAATACTTGCAAGGAAGAATCACACCCAAAGAGACCCAAGCTTGTATTAATCCTTCAAACGAGAGTTATATGAATACAACTTATTCCTTTGAATTCTAATAACACTTCATTACTCATAGTACAACCCACAAAATAACTTATATAACATTTAACTCCAAGCTCCAATTTATAGAAGAATTATAAACTTGAAATCATCACATGGTTTTTAAAAACCATCAACAAGATCAAGAGGGATATGGTGTCTAGACATGGTCAAGTCTTAAAACCCAACACCCTTCTTGGTCTTTGGTACCCTATACTATATTTAGCACATTCTTTACATGCCATATGTCAAAAATGAAAGAAAGCAAGGTATGTGAAAATACTTCCCACACTAAAATTCTAAGGAGAGTGTTATGCAAATTTCAATCTCTTAAGAATTATAAAAAAAAAACATAAATATAAAATAAATATACCATAACACAAGTGTAGATGGAAAAAATATTTTGCAAGTAATACCCCACACTCCAAAGTAGCCTAATGTATTATTTAGTAAACAACATAGTTACAATACACTTGTAGAGCAATCCTTCATAGGAGTACCACCAACTAGAGATCTAGAGAAGTTTTGGTAGCTTAACAATATCTACAAAATGCACATACAACCTCCATCTCAAGAACTTAATATATAGGAGACACATACATGAAATTATCAAATGATAATTATTAAATCATGAGATAAAACCACAAAAAGTGGCATCCAAATCCCTAGCTTATAAATCCAGCATACAAATCTCAAGATGAGTCCATAAGCTAAAAATAGCATATTCTTTCCACCTATCATAACCTCATTATAATCCACTCACCAAATTGGGTGTTCTATTATCTCCAACTAAAGATGCCTTATAATGTGTTGTAACATACATCATAAGTTGATCAACAAGTGTGACTCCCCTTTACAACTCTTTTACGTGTCCAACACATTTTTACATTTCCTATGCAGAAGACCCAACTTCTATAGTCCATAAATTTTGTTTTGAGAGGCTAATTAAGCCCTTTTTCTAATTTTATAAATTGAAGAGACCTATTCAACAAGCCCTTAGAATGTTTATTTTGGTCAAAAGAAATTGTGTAGTCCAAAAACTGAGGTTTTCTATTTTATAACTCAACAATCACACTTTTATAGTTTTAAAATTAGAAGCGAGGTTGAGAACCCTTTCCTAACAATAAAAAACAATATTTTTCCACCCAAACTTGGGTGTCCCAAGTTGTCTTTATTCTCTTGTGCATTACATACTTCATGACACGTGTCTAACGGTATCAGGGCATAATAACCCAGCCACAATAACCCTGGACACAATAACCCCGTCATAATAACCCAAGGACAAAATAACCCAGGGTCATAATAACCCATGGACAAAATAACCCATGGACAAAATAACCCATATGTAATTTATAAATTTTGTTTTCCTTTCTCTATATTCTTACGGGAATATTTTTTCCATGGGTTATTTTGACCACAGGTTATTTTGGCTTGGGTTATTATGACCCTGGGTTATTTTGTCCTTGGGTTATTGTGATCGGGTTATTCTATCCAGGGTTATTTTGGCTGGTTTATTATTTCCTGTAACCGTGTCTAACTTTATCATAAGACTAGTCAAGATTCTAGCTATAACCTCCCTCTTGCATGATCTTATGCATTATAAGAATATGTCATATATAACCCCCATGAAAACTAATCAAGATGCTCTTACACACTTTTCAAGATGCCAACACAAGAATTTCCATTAGAAAAATAAAAAAATAATTCTTCTACTGAGAAACCCCCCTAAAATATAGAATTATCATTCTACTCAACAAACCCTTTTAGAAATATTTGAAAAAATAACAAAAATAGATTTTACCTTAAAAAAATGGTTACAGGACATAATAACCTGACCAAAATAACCCTGGACAAAATAACCCGGTCACAATAACCCAAGGACAAAATAACCCAAGGTCATAATAACCCAAGCCAAAATAACCTGTGGTCAAAATAACCCATGGACAAAATATCCCCGTAAGAATATAGAGAAAGGAAAACAAAATTTATAAATTACATATGGGTTATTTTGTCCATGGGTTATTTTGACCACGGGTTATTCTGTCCATGGGTTATTATGACATTGGGTTATTTTGTCCTTAGGTTATTATGACGGGGTTATTGTGTCTAGGGTTATTGTGGTCGGGTTATTATGTCCTGATACCTAAAAAATGGTACTAACCATGTGTCATTGTTGTGTGCTAATTTCTATAAACCTTCAATTGAATTTGTTTTTTACTTGCAAATGATGTCTTGAAATTTTTTGGTTGTGATTGTTCCCTCATGTTCAACCTACATATATTTTCTCTACAGTATTTCCACATATTTTAGACTAAAAAATCTAAAAATTATGATAAAAAAATTGTGCCCCTCATGACTATATTTTAGTGTTAGGGTTAGAAATGGCAGATGTCTAACAATTAAATGCAGATTTAAGTAATAAACATAGAAACTAAAACACACACAAAATAAATCATAACACAGAGAATTTAATGTGGTTCACCCAATCTGGGCTACATCCACCAAACCGCAGCCATCCAATACTTTTATTATCCAGTGTAAAACCTATTACAATCTTGCGAATAATCGTATTTTTCATCATACTATAATACCCATCCGAACCCCTTTTTAACAAGCTTAGAAGCTTCCATATTTTTGGGTTCTACAAAATCGGATTTTTCCTTTTTCATTGATTTTTCCCTTGTACAGTATACCATGGGCTATACAATATAGCATGATCAATCACCACATACCAACAATCTCCCACTTGGAGACTAATCAGGCTCCACACCAACACATTTAGGTGTTTTTCTATCCATGTACACTTTGAAAAATGCCCATGATTTTCTACGCTTTCTACATAACTCATGTTTGGTCACAACCTTGACATTTTATAGAAAATATGGCATGTGGTAACTCTACAAATATAGAAAAAATACCATGAATTCCACACAATTCCTCCTCGTTCCTTTATAAGTCAAGATTTGATTGTTATGATACCACATTGGAGCCTAAAATATGAATATATTATACTAGGCAAAATTCATGTGTTCATACAAAGAGGTTCATCTCCTTATAAAGAATATGAGAGATGTAACCAATAAAAACTTGATAATTACTCCTAATAACATACTACTAACATGCCATTACGTCACTAGGGTGACTCTATTAGAAAAGGTAAGCCTTATATTATATCAAATGATTCATACAAGGGAATCTCAAGATTCTTCTAAGGTAAGTATTATTTATAATGTGCACACTACACCATTCTTAAGAATATCAATGTGTAACATAAATAGTTCCAAAAATCTCAAGTGGCTAGTAGAGGGGTTGAAATATTATAATACAAACATGTTGTAGGGAAAGCATAATCAATAACATCATGTGAGGGAAGGGATGATGAGGGAAGGGATACAGTAAATTTAACAAATAAGCAACTATGATAATAAGCTCCTAATTAGATAAATCATCAAGAGACCATGAATCCACATATGTATAGTAAAGACTATGATGAGTTATAAGAGGGATATCATCATTAGTTATAATTTTATCATTGAATGCAAGAGGATATTAGGGACTAACATCTTCAAGGGATATATTATGGATAAGTGTGGGAATGCCCATTATGGGTTATGGGAATGTATAATAGAGGATGAAATTTATGTGAAACATCAAACAAACACATGATAGACCACCTAATGAATTTGTGTACATAAATGTAATTAAAATAATGGTATAAATAAAAATAAGCATTAACAAACAATCCTACAATTTTACAATTAAATTTATGATGAATTAAATTTTTAGTTAGCATCATATACATGCAAGTAAAATGAATCTATGAAAACACATGCTTATGTAAACATTGGAAATATAATCTTAGTTAGAATTGTGTGATATGTATGCATCATACAAAGTACATGACTAACAAGGAAGGAAATGTTGGTTCTCAGTTGTGTTCCGATTGGTTTGTCCTTAATGACAAAATTCACCTTTGGGTATCTATCGGCATGACATTCACGTAGTCTTGGCGACAGTGGAAAGGTCTATTGGCATGAGTATTTTTCACCGGGGAGAGGTCTTTTTGAATGAGTCGAGTCTCACCGACTTATACTTGAGGTGGTTCATTGGTGTAAGTGATCCTTCATCGGCATTGTGTCTTGGCGAGTTTGACTTGTTACATCGATCGACTGGCACATTAAAAATTCACTTCGGCCAGACATATTGCTTTCGGTGTGAAGTCATAGCGATTGTACATTGTCACACCAATCGGTGGCAGGAAGGTACATCAGTAAGAGATAGGGTTATCGAAGTGAGGTCTTAGCGAGTGACTTTCAGTCTCGCTAACATTACACATGGAGTTTTACAGGCAGCTTTCGGCAGGACTTCTCATTTGTTTCGGCAACAGAGAAAAGGATCATATCGGCATAAGTTATACCATCAGAATGATGTCTTAGTGAACTCATCATGTCTCCCCGACCGGCAACAAAGGGTGCTCATCGGTGAAAGGTTTTTCTTTGTTGTAACGTCTTGGCGAGCTTACTTTAGTCTTGCCGACCGCCGGTGGAAATATTGTATATCGACACGAGGTCTCAGCTTCGATATAATGTCATAGCGAACCCGTTAGGTCTTGCCGACTAAGTCTTTTGAGGGGCTTTCGGCGAGAGGTTGTTTTTGTCACAGTGACTCATAATGGATAAAGCCTTTCAGTGAAACATAATGAAATCTACAAAACATCTCCCTGATAACAATTTGTCATGACGACCCACATGAGAATGAAGGTTACATTTTGGTGAGAGAATTTTTGTGTCTTGCCGACCACTAATGATGAAATACTTTTCGGTAAGACTCATGAGTTTCAATGTAGAGTCTCAGCGAACCCGTCAAGTCTTGCCGACAAAGTCTAATGAATGGCTTTCGGTGAGAGGTTGGTAATGTCTCGACGATCAAGTATGTATCGCAGGGTGTTTCGGTATGACTCAATGAATTCGATGGGACCTCACCCCGATTATGAATTGTCTCAGCGACACCGGATGAAAGGATGACTTTCAGTAAAACAAAGCATCATCTACGAAACGTCTCCCCAACAGCAGAATGTCATAGCGACACATAAGAGATAAAAGGGCTTTCGGTGAAACATAATGTGGTTTGTGAGAGGTCTTCTCGATTTTGATGGGTCATGGTGAAAGCGATAACTAAGGGGAATGTCTGGCGATTTAATTGCCTTCGACAAGACTATCTGGATGTCTCGGCGAATGATTAACAAACTCTGTCACTAAGGCCGACATGTGAAATTCTTTGTATAGTTGTAGGCCAACATCATTGGTTGGCATCAAATCTCAGAGCGGTTACATGGCTGAATATTCTCTGAGAATTGAGAGGTTATGGTTCTCAGCTGGTGGGCAGTCGTGATTTTGATGAAAATCTATCAGTTACAATTTGAAATCTCTTGATTCAGCATGGAAATTAAAGCTTTTTGGACAGTCGTTACTCTTGATTTTTACCATCATCTACAGATTATCATTATTCTGCTTCAGATTCTAAAATTAGCAAGAGAGTTTCAGATTCTTGTGAAAAATGCATTTTTGAAGATTTAATGACAAACATACTTGAAATGTATATAAAAACCAGTGTTGAAAACAGTGTAGAATCTCCGCTGTTGTAATTCTGAGGTTATCATTCTTTGGCTGTATGAAAATGTATGGATAAAATTTGCAATAAAATCTGAATAACAAGAGGCAGAGCAAATTGTAAATGTCTTATCTATATAGTATTTTAAGGATTCAATTATTGAATCCTTAGGGTATTCTGTAGACGAGAAAATAGAGAAATATGTGCTTAACTGAAAACAGAGAGATCCTCTAAGATATTTTTATTGTTCAGAAATATAATTTGAGGGGTTGGTACTCCTTGAGATAGATATCTCTAAATGAGGGGTTGGTGCTCCTTGAGTGGGTGCTCAAAAATTAGCCTATAAGGCATTGTGAACAGTTGTTCAAAAGATTAAGCCTAGAAGGCATTTCGGGAGTGGTTTTTATACCCCAGGAGGGTTTTCCACTCGGCAAATTCTTGTGTCTCTTTGTTCCTCTGAGTTCTCACTGCTTTACTGTGTTGTTATTTCAGTTCACTGTTTGGTTATTACTTTTCTCAATTCTGTTTATGAATGATTACATTCAACTCATGAATGTTTTAATCAGAGTATATTGAGATCAAATCTGAGCTATGTTTTCAATTTTTTTTGAAAATTGGTCAAATCTATTAAGACACTGATTCACCCCCCCTCTCAGTGTCATTTTAACTCCAACAATTGGTATCAGAGCGTAGGGTCCTCTAATAGGTTTTAATCACCTTGGATTGATCTTGGTCTTGGAGTTTGTTTTTAATGGCACATTCTTAAGACGGTGCCTCTGTAACCAGAGCTCCCTTATTTGATGGAATGAATTATGTGTTCTAGAAAATAAGAATGGAAGCTTTTCTTATTTCTTTTGATGTTGATGTTTGGAGCATTGTTATAAATGCTTACAATGTACCAGCCTCTATTCCCACTGATCCTGTTGAAAAAAAGAGGTATGAAACAAATTCCAAAGCTAAGCATGCCATCTTGTGTGGGTTAACTAAAGATGTGTTCATTAAAGTCATGCATTGCAAATCTGCTCATGAAATCTGGGAAAAACTTGAAACTATATATCAAGGGAATGAGAAAGTCAAACTGTCAAAAATCATTACACTCAAACATCAGTTTGAGGAGTTGAAAATGAAGGATGATGAAAAAGTGGCTGAATATTTCCTAAGAGTTGATGAAGTTGTCAATGCAATGAAAGGTCTAGGTCAAGAGGTTAATGAATTTGATGTGGTCACAAAGGTTGTTAGAACCTTACCATCCAAATTTGAATCTAAGGTTTCAACCTAGAAGAAAAGAAACATTTGATTAGCTTACCTTAGACAGCCTGCAAGGAATACTTCTGCCTATGAAATGAGAACTAGCAAAAACAATTCAATAGGAAAAGAAACGCCTTTAACACTGAAAAGAAAGAAAAAGTCGAAGTTAGTGAATCGAGTTGTCGATTCTAAAGAATCCCATTTTGTTAGAAGATTTAAAAGGGATCAGGAAAATATAAGGGAAAACTTCCCTTTAAATGTTTTAACTGTGGCAAAATAGGTCACTTTGCTGCAAAGTGTCCCTATGATGATCAAATCTGTGACAACGAGACAACTGAAAAACAGCCTAAGAAGAAGGCCTTCAAACCTAAACGAAACTTCAATTTCAAAAAGAAGAAAAGTCTGTTTAGTAAGGATGAATTTGATATTGAGTCTGAAGATTCATCAGTTGAAGAAGATGAAACTTTGTTCATGGCTGAAATTACTTAGCAAAATGATTCAAACACTATTGATGTTGAAGAAGGTGAAGTAGATCTTGAAAGTGAGCTGAAATGTGCTTTACAAGAGGTCAGAAGACTAAAAAAACAAGTTCTTGCTCAAGAACATAAACCAGATCAAGAAATGGTCTCTCTGAAAACTTAGCTTGAAGAAGCTAAAAGAGTTGAAGACTATCTTCAAGAGACTGTAAGCTGCAAAGATCAAGAAATTCAAAAACTGGAACAAGAAGTAGTCTGTCTTAGGAAGGAAATTGAAAAATACGAAAGCACTCTAAAACTGAATGAGATGCTCAACAAGCAGAAGATGTACAAAGATAAAACTGGTGTTGGTTTTGAAAAGGGTGAATGCTCAATTGAAAATGCAAAACAAAACCCCTCTTTTGAAGTCAAAGGTTCAGGTTCAAATCACTCAGAATTTGGTAAGGATCATGTTTAGTCTTTAAGAGGTAATAGATCTTCATACAGAGTCAATCCTTTCTTCTATGGTTATTGTTTTTTCTGCAACAAATTTGGCCATAAGGTGAGCACTTGCAGGCTTATGAATCCTAGAATACCCAGGTTTGGTCTTAGGCAACACTATGGTTTTGTTAGACAGATCAGATGTTTTAAATGCAATGCTTTGGGACATTCTGTCAAATAGTGCAGAACTGATCTGCAATCGAAACAACAAAAAATTAAAAAGGTTTGGAAACCTAAGACTGTTAACAACATTGAGCAAACTATGTTGGTTCAAACTTCTTTTCATTCCAAGAAAAAAGACTTATGGGTCCTGGACAGTGGATGTTCTAACCATATGACTGGCGACAAGGATAAGTTTATAAATCTTGAAGATTATGTAGGTGGTTATGTTAAGTTTGGTGATAACTCTGGTATTCAAATTAAAGGTAGAGGTTCACTTCTTCTGAATGAAGACACTCCTATCTATAATGTGTACTATGTGGAAGGTCTCAAGCACAATCTTCTAAGTGTTAGTCAAATATGTGATAGTGGTTATCATGTTCTTTTCACTTCGCAGGGATGTGAGATTAAGAACAAGCTAGGAAAGGCTATTGCAGCTGGAAGGAGGACAAAAGGAAATGTGTACAATCTTCTCGACACATCAAGCAATGACAATAATCAAGGTATGTGTCTAATGGGCCAAATTGAAGAGAATTGGTTATGGCATAAAATATTAGGACACATAAACTTTGAAAATCTGGTTAGAATCAGTAAAAATCAAAATGTTAGAGGTATACCAGTTCTTAGCAAGCCAGAAAACTCTGTGTGCAAAGAATGTTTAAGTGGTAAACAGACTAAAATCAGCTTCAAAACAAAAGAACATTCTTCTCCAAAACCTTTACAGCTTGTGCATATTGATTTATGTGGACCAAACAGAACAAGGTCTATTAATGGTGAAAAGTACTTTATGTTGTTTGTGGATGATTATACTAGAATGGTTTGGGTTACATTTCTTAAGCACAAATCAAAAGCATTTGAAAGGTTTAAAATCTTTCGTAAATTGGTTGAGAAGGAATATGATTTAAAACTTAAATGTCTGTGATCTGACAAAGGAGGTGAGTTCACTTCTCAAGAGTTTATTGATTACTGTGAACAACACGGCATTAAAAGACAGTATGTTGCAACAAAAACACCTCAACAAAACGGGGTAGTTCAACGTAAGAATAGAACTGTAAAAGAAATGGCTAGAACCATGCTAGATGAAGCTAAGTTGTCTGATATGTATTGGAAAGAAGTTGTTCATACAGCTGTATACATTTTGAATAGAGTGCAGCTTAGGGTGAAATCTAAACACATTCCTTATGAACTTTGGTATGGAAAAACTGCTTATGTCAAACACTTTAAAATTTTTGGAAGTAAGTGTTTTATCAAGAAAGATGATGATAACCTTGGGAGCTTTCATTCAAAGAGTGATGAGGGTATCTTTTTGGGATACTCAACTCACAACAAAGCTTATAAATGCCTTAACAAAAGAATTAATAAGATTGTTGAAGTTGTTAATGTAAAATTTGATGAAAGACCACATTTGTATGCTGAATCTTTGCAGGATAATGAGGAAGAAGAACTTGAACTAGAAATAATTTCATAAGGAGCTGAAATAGCAAAGCCTAATACTGATTTAGCAAGCCCTAAAAATGAAACAGCAAGTCCTGAAAAGGTTGCATCAAAAGCTCTAACTAAATATCACCCCAAAGGTCAGATTATTGGGGATAAAAATGCAGGAGTTCAAACTAGAAGAAAGGTTGCAGAATCTGATGAAAAGACACAAATTGCTTTTTGTTTAGATACTCAGTTTGAGCCTATAATTTTTAATGAAGCTTTCACAGATTCATGTTGGATTAATTATATGCAGGAAGAAATTGATCAGATTGAGAAAAATCAGACTTGGGAGTTAGTCCCAAGACCAGATGACAAGAATGTCATTGGAGGCAAATGGATATACAGAAACAAGGTTGATGAAAATGGTAATGTTATTCGCAACAAAGCAAGATTTTTCTACAAAGGCTATGCTCAACAAGAAGGTATTGATTTTGGTGAAACCTTTGCACCTGTTGCTGGACTAGAATCTATCAGAATATTCTTGGCTTATTTTGTTTACAAAAACTTTACTGTTTATCAAATGGATGTCAAAACTGCTTTTTTAAATGGCTATTTAGATGAAGAGGTCTATGTTGAACAACCTAAAGGATTTATTTGCAAAGATAAGCCTGATCATTTTTATAGATTGAAAAAGGCCCTCATGGTTTAAAACAAGCACCTAGAGCTTGGTACTCTAATGGTGACAGTCATTTGCTTTCAAATGGTTTTGTTAGAGGAGGTGTAGACAACAATCTTTATGTTAAAACTGAAGGTTCTGATATTTTGGTTGTTGAAATTTACGTTGATGACACTATCTTTGGCTGCAATAATGTTACTTAGTAAAAATTCTCTCAGCTAATGGAATATGAATTTGAAATGTCATTATTAGGAGAATTAAATTCTTCTTGGGTCTTCAAATCTCAACGAAAATGGAATATTTCTTTCAAACCAAGTATGCTAGAGATGCTTAAGAAATTTCAGATGGATGAATGCCATTGATTAGCACTCAATGGTTACTGGATGCAAACTTACTAAGGTTGATGATTCTCCTAATACAAATCAAACCAATATAGATCAATGATTGGCGCCATTATATTCAACCGCTTCTCGACCGACATCATGCAGGCGTTTGAACGCTGAGCTGAGGCATCACCTAAAGAATCCCATGTCGTCACCGTTTTAAAAGGATTTTAAATATATTAGGGCACTCTTGATTATGGTCTTTGGTATCCTAGAAGCAATGATTTCTCTTTGATTGCTTATACTGATGTTGACTGGGCTGGTTGTTTGGATGATAGGAAAAGCACCAGTGGTGCTGCATTCTTTCTTGGTGATCGTTTAGTGGCATGGCACAACAAGAAACAAGTATTTGTTTCTCTCTCTACTGCCGAAGCAAAATACATTGCTGCCACTTCATGCTGTACTCAAGTACTGTGGATGAGTCAGACTCGTTCAGATATGGGTATTGATGTTTCTAAACCTGTTTCCATTCTTTGTGATAACACTAGTGCGATAAATATTTCAAAAAATCCTGTTATGCACTCTCACACTATACATATTGCTATCAAGTTTCACTTTCTTCGAGAAAATGTTTTGGCTAATGAAGTTTGCTTATAGTTTGTTGGCTCACAAGATCAAGTGGCTGATATTTTTACTAAGCCCTTAGCTAAAGAGTTATTTGAAAGGTTGAGACTTCGATTGGGAGTTATCTCCCAATCTTTACTTCTCTGATTTTACAAGCATTGGCTTAGGGGGAGCATGTTATATATTTTGATTCTCTTACAACTCTCCTACAATCTTGGTTGCTACACTGTTACTTTTTTTATAGCTGTTTCTCATGGTATTTGGTTGGCTTCTCAGTTGTGTTTCCTGGCATTGCACATTCTTCTCTTCTATCCTTTGTCATTGAGGCAAAAAGGGGGAGAGTCATTTGTGTTTTTCCATCAGAGACAAAGGGGGAGTTTGTTGGTTCTCAGTTGTGTTTTGATTGGTTTGTCCTTGATGATAAAATTCACCTTTGGGTATCTATCGACATGACATTCACGTAGTCTTGGCGACAGTGGAAAGGTCTATCGGCATGAGTATTTTTCACCGGGGAGAGGTCTTTCTGAATGAGTCGGGTCTCACCGACTTATACTTAAGGTGGTTCATCGGCGTAAGTGATCCTTCATCGGCATTGTGTCTTAGCGAGTTTGACTTGTTACATCGACCGACTGGCACATTAAAAATTCACTTCGGCCAGACATATTGCTTTCGGTGTGAAGTCATAGCGATTGTACATTGTCACACCGACCGGTGGCGGGAAGGTACATCGGTAAGAGATAGGGTTATTGAAGTGAGGTCTTGGTGAGTGACCTTCGGTCTCGCCGACATTACACATGGAGTTTTACAGGAAGCTTTCGACATGACTTCTCTTTTGTTTCGGCGACAGAGAAAAGGATCATATCGGCATAAGTTATACCGTCAGAATGATGTCTTAGCGAACTCATCATGTCTCCTCGACCGAAAACAAAGGGTGCTCATTAGCGAAAGGTTTTTCTTCGTTGTAACGTCTTGGCGAGCTTACTTTAGTCTTGTCGACCGCTGGTGGGAATATTGCATATCGGCATGAGGTCTCAGCTTCGATATAATGTCATAGTGAACCCGTCAGGTCTTGCCGACTAAGTCTTTTGAGGGGCTTTCGGCGAGAGGTTGTCTTTGTCACAGCGACTCAAAATGGATAAAGCCTTTCGGTGAAACATAATGAAATCTACAAAATGTCTCCCCGATAACAATTTGTCACGGCGACCCACATGAGAATGAAGGTTACATTTCGGTGAGAGAACTGTTGTGTCTTGCTGACCGCTGACGATGAAATACTTTTCGGTAAGACTCATGAGTTTCAATGTAGAGTCTCAGCGAACCTGTCAAGTCTTGTTGACAAAGTCTAATGAATGGCTTTCGGTGAGAGGTTGGGAATGTCTCGGCGATCAAGTATGTATTGCGGGGTGTTTCGGTATGACTCAATGAATTCGATGGGACCTCACCCCGATTATGAATTGTCTCAGCGATACTAGATGAAAGGATGACTTTTGGTAAAACAAAGCATCATCTACGAAACGTCTCCCCGACAGCAGAATGTCACAGCGACACATAAGAGATAAAAGGGCTTTCGGTGAAACATAATGTGGTATGCGAGAGGTCTTCCCGATTCTGATGGGTCATGGAAAAAGCGATAACTAAGGGGAATGTCTAACGATTTAATTACCTTCGGCAAGACTATCTGGATGTCTCGGCGAACGATTAACAAACTTTGTCACTAAGGCCGACATGTGAAATTCTTTGTATAGTTGTAGGCCGACATCATTAGTTGGCATCGAATCTCAGAGCGGTTACATGGCTGAATATTCTCTGAGAATTGAGAGGTTATTATTCTCAGCTGGTGGGCAGTCGTGATTTTGATGAAAATCTATTAGTTACAATTTGAAATCTCTTGATTCAGTGCAAAAATTAAAGCTTTCTGGCCAGGCGTTAATCTTGATTTTTACCATCATCTACAGATTATCATTATTCTGCTTCAGATTCTAAAATTAGCAAGAGAGTTTCAGATTCTTGTGAAAAAATGCATTTTTGAAGATTTCTTAATGACATACATACTTGAAATGTATATAAAAACTAGTGTTGAAAATAGTGTAGAATCTCTGCTATTGTAATTTTGAGGTTATCATTCTTTGGCTGTATGAAAATGTATGGATAAACTCTGCAATAAAATATGAATAACAAAAGGCATAGCAAATTGTAAATGTCTTATCTATATAGTATTTTAAGGATTCAATTATTGAATCCTTAGGGTATTCTGTAGACAAGAAAACAGAGAAATATGTGCTTAACTGAAAACAGAGAGATCCTCTGAGATATTTTTATTGTTCAGAAATATAATTTGAGGGGTTGGTACTCCTTGAGATAGATATCTCTAAATGAGGGGTTGGTGCTCCTTGAGTGGGTGCTCAAAAATCAGCTTATAAGGCATTGTGAATAGTCGTTCAAAAGATTAAGCCTGGAAGGAATTTCGGGAGTGATTTTTATACCCCAGGAGGGTTTTCCACTCGACAAATTCTTGTGTCTCTTTGTTCCTCTGAGTTCTCACTGCTTTACTGTGTTGTTATTTCAGTTCACTGTTTGGTTATTACTTTTCTCAATTCTGTTTATGAATGATTACATTCAACTCATGAATGTTTTAATTAGAGTATATTGAGATCAAATCTGAGCTATGTTTTTGAATTTTTTGAAAATTGGTCAAATCTGTTCAGACACTGATTCACCCCCCTCTCCCCCCCCTCGCCAACCCCTCTCAGTGTCATTTTAACTCCAACAGGAAATACATACTTCAAGAAGAAAAGTACCATAGAAACATAATTTATACCAATCAAATCATTTGAGATGTTATCATGAAGGTAAGATTTGGTGGACATGAAGCTATGTGATGGATGGTGTGGAAAGGAAATGTATCATCATGAATCAAACTGTATGAATCTATCATGTACAAGAGAAAAGAAGGATCCAAAAATCTAAGATCCAAATTAATGATAGACAACTTCAAAAAATCAGATATGAAAAATAAACAAAGAAGGATAAGTAGGGCAAAAATCTATGGTAGAATTGAAGAATTGGGACTAAAAAGAATGTAGGAATAAAAACACATTGTACAAATATATTTATGATTAATAAATAATGTATAAAGCCTTTTAAATGTATTAAATATTTAAAGCCTTTTAAGATCTAAAATTTTAAAATGTACTAAATATTTAAAGCCTTTTAAGATCTAAAAATTAAATATGAAAATTAATTATGTCTAAAAGATCTCCATAAATACATGAAAATATAACTATCCATTCCACTTTTTTTATTTGCTATTTTGTATATTTATATTTTCATGTTTTTATAGAGATCTTTTAGACATAATTAATTTTCATATTTAATTTTTAGATCTTAAAAGGCTTTAAAAAGTGGAATGTATGGTCAAAGTAACGAGTACTTGGATATGCTTTGATTTTGACAATAAATCTATTCTATAATTAGGTGTGGAAAAAGAATGAAAAGTGACTTTGTTTGAGAATGTTGAAAAACAGATACGCCCATGATTTGCTCCGTGTTTTATTAAGTACATGTCGTACAACTCACATGCTTAGAAATATTTTTTTCTCAATTTTACTTTGGAATTGAAGCGGGGGATTTGTTTACCTAGTAGTTTTTTTTTTAAAATATTAATTTTGAGGTGTTTTATTGTGTATGAGTGTTTTTGTTTTTTTATATGAAGTGGATGACTTGTATTTGAAAATCAATGTTTGAAATATTTCAATTAATTAAAAAAAGAGGGGGATAAAAATGTAATTTAAAATAAAATAAAATTATAATGTATAAATAAATAATATAATGTATAAATAGTTAATTATATATTTAATTTTTTAAAATATTACTTCTTTTTTTTAAAGATTTTAAATAATTATTCTATTATAATATATAATAATATAATATTTAAATGTTTGAAACTTTTTAAATTTAAATTTTAACTTATTTTAATAATTATTATATTATAATATATAATATAAATAACTAATTTTAATATGTATACATTACATAGAAATTTTAATAATATTATTAATTATTATTTTTTAAATGTATAGATAAATAATAATAAGTTTTTAATAAATATAATTATTTTTTCAAATAATAATATTAATAATAATTATTATTATTCTTTGATGTTACTTTAACTTTTAATATAAAAGTTAAAATGTTAGGTTTAACAATTTTAATATAATTTATTTTATTTCAAATAGTTTTAATTTTTAAAATTTAATTATTACGTTTGTGCTGCCTCTAGGAGGTTAGCACAATTTTTCACAAAAATCAAACACAAAAACAAATGTATTTTAAGGGTGCCTCTGTTTTATATATATATATAACAAAGGCACCCTTAATTTATAACAGTGTTGTCATAATTTATCCTTGCCCTCTTTGTGGCAAGAGTATCATCTTCCTTCATTTTTATTTTGCTTCCTTTATTTATGTGACTACTTGATCTAGCTCATTTGTTGTTGGTATAGGGTGGTATTCTTATGACCATCACATTGTGAGGCATTTGAGTGTCACCCAGGGAGAATATTGACATTGTTGGGGCTAACTACTATGCAATGATGGAAGGGGTGAGTGTTTGGGGGTTCTAGAGCCACACAAACCTTGTGGGAGAAGGTTATTAGGAATTCAAGGCTCAGGGAGGTGGTGGGATAGGCACTTGAAAGGCAAGGAAACAATAACCTCTAACTAGTAGTAATTAAGGCATATGGCTGAGTGACACAAGGTGTTGTGGATAGTAGAATGGTGGGGAATACTAAAATTGAGGGGGTGCATGTATTTATATTATGGGAGAACTTGTGAAGTCCTAGGAGTGGGATCCTATGATGGGGAGCATAGAAGGGGATGAGGCATAAGGGGAAGAGGGGAAGGGAATACAATTAGATTATGGGGAAGAAGGGATATGGATTTGTTGGGCCTAAGGAATGGGAGGTGGGAAATGAGAAGGAGAGGAATGCAAGATAATATATTGAGAGGGAAAGGGAGAGGGAGAGGGAGAGGGAGAGGGAGAGGGAGAGGAATCCTTATAATTTGGGCGGTTGTGGTGGTTGCACCTATTGCATGCCTCTATTAGGTTATGATTATTGCTTTATCTCCTATATTATCTTCTTTAATTTTTTTTTGGCGGCTTAGATCCTCCTTTTCACCTTTATTTTTCTCCTTCTCTATCATTTTCCCCACCCCCAAAATCTTGGAATAAAATTTATCGTGTAGTGGATGATCATTGGGATGACATCAAGGGAGTGTCTGGCTAGTCCTTTATCCTAGGTGATATTTTGGTTGTTTGATCACTTAGGACTTATCTATAATGATCTTTTGTGGCAAATATTCGCATCTACTATATCAATTTTATTTTTTGGTTTATAATTTATGATTTTTGTTACTAGCATAGGTGGTTGGTTTAGATGGGCTTGCACCTTTGACAAATGTCATAGATAGTTGGGTTGTTTCTCTTTGGGGTGCCACTTATATCAGTTCCATTGTATATCTAAGAAGTTTAGATCATTCTTCTTATTTCTCCTCCTCCAAAGAGAATATAAATTCTCCCCTTTTGTTGATGACAAGTGTAGGATGATGTTTGGATAAAGTGGGCTCAATCATACTAATCCCCCCATTCATCGTCCAAGGAAATCTCAATTCTCCTTCCTAGGATAAATTCTACTTTGATATTCCTTAAGCACATTTTTCTTCTTTTGGTCCACCTCTTTATGATATTGACCTTACTCCTCACTTTTTACTTGGAGATCCTTCACCCCTACTTATCATGGTAAGTATAAATTCAATCCTCGAGACTTTGATATTCATGATTTACATATTGACCCTCATACTTATGGTCAAATAATAAGAATCCTTCCTCTTCTTCCCCTCCTATTCAAGATGCCACTCTTCCTATTTATTCTAATGACCCATCCTCCTCTAATTCCAATGCTTTCTTAGGAAATAATTGTGGATATTTAGATTTTTCTCCCTCATTTTTGGATGAATATAAAGTTAACCTCAAGGAATTGGTTATTCTTATTTTTCATGTCAAATTCCATCCTCATAGATAACTCTCTCATGATCATTCCCCCTCTTATTTTTCTTCTTCACCAAATAATGAGTACATACTTGGTAAATATAACAATCCAATTGAATCTATTATTGAGTATCCTCCTTTCCCTTTCCTTAAAAAAAATGTATGGGAAAGGGTTCAACATGTTTGTAAACTATGGACATAAAGGAAAAGTACTTTATCCATGTGGAGATGAAATTATTAAATTGATTCAAAATCCATATTTTTGTAAAATATCTCTTGGATATTTCTCTTCTTTGTGTTCTTAAATTCATCTTCCTCATCATTCCTACATTTCTTTCCACTTGTAGGGATAATATGAATAGGTTATCTCTAATTTTTTGGTGTAACTATCTTCATTTCTTTCTTTATATCCTACAAAACTATTTATCCTTCTATGTCTCCTACTATATTCATTATCACTACATTTCTACTATTTTTATCTATTATCATGACAAACTATTGTATTTTATTACTTGGTCGTACTTTCTAGTTGAAGGTCTAGGTAAAGCCACCTTTTACTTATGCACCATATAAGGTGAAGGGTTTTGTTAATTTTTTAATTCCTTCCATCTTGACCAATTTTATCTTTTATTCTTGCATTTACTATATATCATATTATGCTTTCCCTTTCCCATTCCATACCAAAACTACATACCATTTTATCACAAAATATTTTTATCTTCTTACTTGATAATGTTTTAAGATCTTGGTCAAATTATTCCTAGAATTTGTTCCTTTGACATTACACATTTCTATTATCATTATCCCCCTTTATCTTTATCCACATTTACTACCTTGTGTTGAGTAAGCATTGTAGACATCTAAAATCTAACCTTACCCAACCACACCTAATTTTACCATATCCTAAGCCATTAATTAAATAAATATTTATTATTTATTTAATCAATTCCATCCTTTCCCCCATTTTATTCTAAACTTCAATCAAGTAACTATTTATAATTTATTTAATTATTTTACCCTTCACTTCATCCCATTAATTAAATAAATATTTATTATTTATTTAATTAATTTCATATTCACCTTTATCCTTATCCATTTAATCCTAGCCTTCAAACTTGTTCACATGGATCACAATCTAAAACCACCATCATGTGACAAGTTTCCCTTTCACATGTCTAACTAAATCCTTATCTAGATTCATTGAACCTAGACACTTCCCAAAAGTCAAACTATCTTTCCATCTTATACATTCATATTATATCACATCTCTTAATCCTAGCCATTCACATAAAAATGTTGCCCTAATCCATGCATACTTATTCCTCATGTGGCACTTGTCACATGACTACATCTTTGAGTCTAACCCTTTAATCATCATTCAATCTTAGCCATTCATCATCAATCTATCGTAGCCCTTGATTTTGCCTATTAAAAATTCTATAACTAGAGGTGCTCATCCTTCAGATCATCAAGAATCAAGTCTATTATTGTTAACCTTATGTTGTAATTTTTCCATCTCATCATTGCAATCATACCAAGGTTATGTTGGTTTATTAAGCAATCCACATCATATCACATCTAGAGCAAATCAAACAAAACTATGGCACATTCTATTTTCAATTGATCTAGGAGGATGAAGATTGATTGAGGTATATATTTGATTATTTGCATTATCTTATGGTTTTTTACTTCAATAATTTTTCCACATCTTCAGTTTGGCATGCTTGGTGGGACCCACATCCCTATTTTGACCTTTATTGGTGAGTTTTGTTGAAGGTTTTTGTTACAAAATCCATTATTGGGATTCAAACTATGAAAATGTGCCTATGTATCATAAAGCTATGCCTCTACAACATCACGAGGTGCCTATGTTGCACAAAGTTGTGCCTTTGTCACCCAAAATTGTGCTTCTATTTTATGCATTTAGGGTTTATCCTAGGGTTTTATGATCTTTGGGGTCTTGTTTTTAGGTCTTTATCCATTTAATGTTTTAAAAAAATTTCTAGCTTGGTTGTTGTAGAAATTAGGGTTTCTAGGGTTTTACTAGCCTAGGGTTTCTTAGAGAAGTTTTCTAATAGATTTGAGTTTGCAACTATCTTGTGGATTTCTGGGGTTATTGGAAAGCCTATTTTTGTAGGATTTGTGTGCATTCCATTGTGTTATCATTTGATTTTGTAGGTTTTCAAGGGTGCTAGGTCAAAACATCATTTTTGAGCCCTGAAACAAGTCTTGAATCCATGTCTGTAGAAAATCATCTCCGTTTCACAAAAAAATTGCCTTTGTTACATAGAGCTATTCCTTTGTCTCATTCTGAGACACCTCTACATCATAAAGTGGTGATCGTATCTCATAAATTTGCTCCTTTGTTTTAGTTTGTCATTTATTAGGTTTTTGAGCTTGATTTTTGATCTATCTTGCATTTTGTTCAACTAATGAAGTGGTGCAACCTATATACGCTTGTAAAAGATTAGATCCATAAAAATTACTAATGATTTGGTGCAAGATTTGTTTGTACAAGACTTGTTTTTCCACTAATGTAGGCACTAAAGTTAGAGTAGTGGGTTAATGAACTTTGTTTGCCATGTTTGGAGTGGCGTGTAGACATATGCACTCTCCTTGTGCTTAGTGTGACCTTGGAGATAAAAAAATATCACATTTCCTTATTTTGTGTTATATGTTATAACCTTAGGCTTGCTAGTTTGTGTGTATGCTCTCCCCTTGCACTTCATGCAATATTGGGTGATAAAAAACACCTAGTAAAGTCTTTCCCTTTAGGAGGAGTATAAATGGGGATTTCATCACCTCAAGGGTGACCTCAACCATGTTTTTTGGTGGGGTATATGAAGGGGGGAGAGCAAAAGTTGTACCTCAAAGTGTGGCCAATTTCATTCAAGCCAAGATGCAAAACCCTTAGTTTGTTAAGACTTGTTTAGTGAGGATAAAATGGGAGAACCCTAATCTCAGACACTATTAGATGGTCTCATTGTTCACAGATCCACTAAACACCTTTATTTTTAGAAGCCTTCAAGACTATTCAACTGTTGCTTACTATGGTGTAGGGTACAATATCATGCTCGAAGTTACTCACCATGTATCTCCCTAAGTAGACGTAGAGGCTCTTTGAGCAAGGCCTTAGGACCTCCAAGGAAAGAGAAAATATGAGCCCTTGTGCCACTAGATCCATAGCTACCGAATCTTGAAAGAGAAGTGCTTCACACTAATCTTGAGGTATTAGCCTTTGGATGGTGGGACCACATTGAGTATACACACCTACTTGACTAATTTTAGGATTGTGCTCATGTGTTTGGCATGTCTTCATGTGCAAAACTCATGAAATCCATTTATCTTCATCACCTTGAAAGTCAAGTTGGCCAATGTGTCTTTGTGTTTGATAATCTCTTACCGAAAATCCATCAAAATAACCCTAACTGTCATTCACTACATCTGTTTCATCCCAAGATGCTTGTGCTTCATCTTGAGGTGCCTATGTATAGCTTTACATAGAACTACACCTTTGTTTCCAAAATGTGCCTCTATTGCATAAAGTTGTGCCTCTATTTTACCAAATTGTGCTTGTGTAATTTTGACTCCAATTAACCACTTAATATCCCTAATCTAAAGTGTGGACCTTTGCAAACCTAAATTAGACCTAAGAGACCTATCCTAGACCATCATTCCACCTA
The DNA here is from genome assembly GCA_007258455.2 of Sequoia sempervirens. Taxonomy (NCBI): domain Eukaryota; kingdom Viridiplantae; phylum Streptophyta; class Pinopsida; order Cupressales; family Cupressaceae; genus Sequoia; species Sequoia sempervirens. Next base: position 30,980 of record VDFB02341514.1, read on the forward strand.
ATACATCAACCATTTTCAACTTATTCAACCAAAAACCCCCATAATTCCTTCACCTCATCATCTTCATCTATTTTCTTAGACCAATCATCATCATCATCATCATCATCATCTTTAGACCTTAGACCAAAAAACAAACATCCATTCTCTAGCATCATTGACCTATCTCATCTTCCAATATAAATCCATATCCATACCCAAAAGCAAAATAAATTTTGTTAAGAGTCAAATCTAGATCCTCATCCCCTTTATCCACAAGCTTGTATATTGCTTGAGAACTTGCCTATCTTAAGAGGTGCATTAAGCTATCCCTTATCATTTTGGTTGCCCTAGCTTAGGACCTTGGCTACCCCAAGTTAGTTTACAAAATCCTCATCCAATCTTGCTTAGGCACTTGTCAACCCTAAGTAAGCACATCATCCCCATTTATAAAGGATCTAGATTTACTTGCAACAACTTTGGTCGTGTATCCCTTCTCACCTCTTGATTTTCCATAGCATTACCAAGTTGTATCCATTCTCACCTCTTGGTTTTTAATAGCATTTACAAGTTGAATTAAACATCACCCTTCTCAATCCAACCATTCAAATCCACCACTTTATATCTAGGGTATACCTTTCATCTCCTTATCCCATCATCATTAATCACTTTTATCCAATCCCATCATTCCTAGGTCTATTTCTTGTATTCCTATCACAAGGTCACAAGCTAAGAAACAACTCATGGCCTCAAAGTAGTTCCCAACTTCAACATTCGATGATGTATTCTTTGGGGAAGTGGCCCACCAAGTACCCTTAGAGAACACATTCCCATTTTCATCACACATCATACATGTGGAAGATCAAGATTCAGATGACCTAGATTCACCCACATTAGAGGAATTTTCCCAAGACACCTAAGCGATGGAATTAATGCACCATTACATCATGAAATATCCCATTCACTACATCCTTATGCTAGCTAAGAAATGTGCCAAACTACTGCACATGACTTTGACGTCTCCCAAATCATGCAACAAGCTCCTTCCACATCCCCAACTTCTAATCCTCATGATCGCACACATTTTGCATCTTCTTCTAATCCTCCTATTACCTCTCAAATCACCAATCCCATATCCACAACCTCAAGTTTCTATCTCTTCTCCCCACATTTCAACATTGGTCAACACAACACACACCCTCCAAACATTAAACCCAATTTCATCCACCCATCAAAACCTACAAACATCATACACACAACCTCCAACCTCCAATTATCAACAACCACCAATTAATCTCAGAAGTTATTTGGTACAAGTCATTGATTGCTTTTACTATTACTATTTTCCCTTTTACTTTTACTATTTTCAAAGACAGTTTTCAACTAAGTTGTAGTTAGTGCCTATTCTAAATATGTGATAGATGCTACTCATTACATTTTGTTTCATTTTATTTTGTATATTTCTATTGGAGCACTTGTTGTGAGGAGAGTACAAGAATAATTGTTCATACTTGCATCCTTTTAGTGTTTGAAATATTTACTTTCCATGTTGATTGCTTATTTTTCTTTGATATGCATCTTCATAGTAGTTTGCATGCACATCAAAGTGGCGAAAAAATGTAATACTAAAAATTTATACCTATGCTCTTTTCCTTTATGTTTTGGGCCCATTTTGACTATGTTGTCCTATATGTATTGACTACTGTATAAATTGGTGTATTTTTACATGTAAGATGGCAAATAATTTTATCCTAACCTCATTCCATCTCCACACATCCCAAGGGTTTGATGTTAATCTATAATCTCTATGATTCATCACCTTAGTTTAGATCTAAAGGTCCATGATCGACCTAGACAAGTTTCATAGGTCTATATCTTAACTCCAAACTTCAATTAATTTTTTTATATGAAATGAGGTCCATGTTCCCCTCCTTTACTAGTTGTTATGAGTTGATTAAAACACAATTTATTTGAAATTCCATGCTAGGGTAGTGTATTCAAGGACATTCCCTAATCGATTTGCATATCATCAAATAGATGAATCATCAAGAAAACATTCATATGATAGAATCATAGCAGCATTATAGAGCATCCTAATCACATCTTCATCTTAGTATGGTTGTCTATTGTGTTCAATCTTGGTCTATCCCCTTTAAACCAATCCACCTAGGAGTTTGACCAGAGGAGAATAAATCCTTGCCTAGCAAGTTCCCAAATGACGACTCCAAACAACACACCACTTCGAACCCAAGTACAATGAGTTGAGATATATCTGCTACAATCATAAACTCCCTTCCAGTTCATTTCTATGGGTCCAAGTTTATTTCCACACATCAAACACAATCAATTATAGGTTTTGAGATACTTATCTAGACAATGCTCCAATTTTCATCACATGACTAATATCTTTAACACTAAATTCCATCATAAAAACTAAAACTAAATACCTTACTTTATTTATATTAACTCAACAATTATTATATCATATATCATGAATCCCAACTATTATTTAAAACTTTTTTAGTAGATAATCAATTTGCCATAAAATATTGAAGTGAGTGGATATTTTCCCTCACAACTATGCTCTCCTAGTGTTAAAAAAAGCTAAATGCTCACATGTTGGCATTCATAGATTCACAATGTGACACCCCATTGCAAGAAAAAGTTTACCCTGCCACTAAACTATATATATGACAGTCCAAAAGGTTATTTACAACTAGGTAGATTCTGCTGATTAAAAACGTTTCTTCACTTGCATGTGAAATTGCATGTGAATCTGCCACTTTCCCAGATAAATATTCTGTGGATTACGTTGTCCAATTAATTAGGCTTATGATAATCCAAAAGATACATGGAGAAGTAGGTTCTGTAAGTGAAATGGTGTATTCATTTGCATGTGCATAGCGCATGTGAATCTGCCATTTTCCAGGATAAACAGTCTCGGGAAGTGCTCTGGCAAGATCCAAATTTGACCGTCGCTCTTTGGGTAATTTTTGTTGCTTAAAATAATTAAAATTGAACAAAGCAGATTGCAGTGAATAAGAATAAACGGTTACAAGAATTCCAAAAAAACAGCTGTATTTTGCAGTGAAAATCAACGAAATACGGCCATACAGCCATCAAATTTGACATACTTTGGAGTTGGAAATTAGAATAATCTCTGTAGGCTCCAGAATCTCATTGACTACGCATTATGCAATTTAATCTCTATAGATATCTAGCATTTAAATCACAGAAAATCAAGGGTCGAGATTTTCTCAAGGTTTATAGATCATTGAGATTTTCTCCAGGTTTATAGATTGCTGAGATTTTCTCTAGGTTTCTAGATAATTCTGCTCCCTAGCTTGGATCTACTGGCCTTTTAGGTATTGGCAGGCAACACTTAGATGGGGCCGGGCTTATTTACGTGAGGCCGTGCATTGTACTGTCTTCTGGCTTTCTCTGCAACTAATTGGCCCGGTATTTATCGCTTACCACTTCAAGCTGTTTATTTTGATGCTTGTTGCAATTGTTTTTTAAGGACCCACTTCATTTTTAAGCTCCCTAGAGCAAGTGATAGTCTGTTTTCTGGTGAAAGCTGCGCTGTTTTTTAATGATCTTTCATTTTTAGTACAGTTTAACTGGTACTGTGGGTTATTTGACTGCATGCTGCATTGTGTCTTTTAGGACCCATTTCATTTTAAGTTATCGAATTGTTTATATGTTTTAATACTAGTGCTTTTAGGGATTGATAGGTTCAATGTCAATAATGTCAATGCTAGTCTATAACAGTGGTAGATTCAATTTTAAAACCCACATTTTACTTTTGGTAGATTCACTTTGAAAACCTCTTTTCAGCATTGGTAGGTTCACTATCAATACCACTTTTCAGCATTGGTAATTTCAATATCAATAATATTCGGCAAATTTAAATTATATTTCTACGGTTATCTTGAATATTTGAAAAAATATGTAATAAATTCATTTCCGTTATATTCTCATTTTGAAATCTTTATATATTCAAGACATTAGATTTCCACAATCCATCTGCAAATAAATTACACGAAGCACACTGTTATATTATATATGTTTTTCGTTTGACGTGTGCGAACCCTATGCTCAACTAGACTTATTTAAATCTGTTATCATTAATATACTAGACTTGTTTAAATCTGTGCGTTTGTCTATATTCAAATCAGCGCTGTCTCCCCTAAACTTTATATGCAACGTGCTGCCCAGCTGGAATTCCCTGATGCAGGGACCATATGTAAGATTAGGTTATATATTGACATAGGCATTGTTAGATATTGCACAGGTATAGTTGTGAAGGGGCAAAAATGCCTTCAGATCTGGAACAGCCAATATTGAGCAGGCCCAGGAGGAAGAAAATCTGGGTGGACTACTTCGTGAACTTCAGATGGATCATAGTCATATTTGTGGTGCTTCCTCTTTCTTTCACATTCTATTTCCTGACCTACTTGGGGGACGTCTGGTCCGAGAGCAAGTCCTTTAAGAGGAGACAGAAGGAGCACGACGAAAATGTGGAGAAAGTCGTCAAGCGGCTCAAGCAGAGAGACCCATCAAAGGATGGCCTTGTTTGCACTGCCAGGAAGCCCTGGATTGCAGTGGGTATGCGCAATGTGGACTACAAGAGAGCCAGGCATTTTGAAGTCGATCTCTCTGCTTTCAGAAATATACTTGAAATTAATAAGGAGACTATGGTGGCCAGAGTGGAGCCTCTGGTTAATATGGGCCAGATTACGAGGGTGACTGTGCCCATGAATCTGGCTCTTGCAGTTGTGGCTGAGCTAGATGATTTGACTGTTGGAGGTTTGATCAATGGGTATGGCATTGAGGGGAGTTCCCACATTTATGGGTTATTTGCTGATACTGTTGTGGCGTATGAGATTGTTTTGGCAGATGGAAGATTGGTTAGAGCTACAAAAGATAACGAGTTTTCTGATCTATTCTATGCAATCCCATGGTCTCAGGGTACATTGGGTTTACTGGTAGCAGCAGAGATTAAACTCATACCAATCAAGGAATACATGAGACTGACCTACAAGCCTGTGAAGGGCAATATCAGAGAGTTGGCTCAGGCGTATATTGATTCTTTTGCACCCAGGGATGGAGATCAGGACAACCCCTCCAAGGTCCCTGATTTTGTAGAGGGCATGATCTATAACCCCACTGACGGTGTGTTTATGACAGGGAGATATGCCTCAAAAGAAGAAGCAAAGAAAAAGGGCAACGTTATTAACAGTGTCGGCTGGTGGTTCAAGCCCTGGTTCTACCAGCATGCTGAGACTGCACTTAAGAGAGGGGAGTTTGTTGAGTATATTCCTACTAGAGAGTACTATCACAGGCATACAAGGTGTCTCTATTGGGAGGGGAAGCTCATTTTGCCATTTGCTGATCAATGGTGGTTCAGATGGACACTTGGATGGTTGATGCCTCCCAAGGTTTCTTTCCTTAAGGCTACTCAGGGAGAAGCTATCAGAAACTATTACCATGAAATGCATGTAATCCAGGACATGCTTGTTCCTCTGCACAAGGTTGCAGATGCACTTGAATTTCAGCACCGTGAGATGGAGGTATGTTTCACAAACCAATTTGCATTTTTCTTCTATGGTTCTTTGAATTTCACATTGCCGTTCTGGTTTTTAAGCTTTGAAGAAAGTTTGTGCTGTTTTAGTATGCCATGCTGCGTGTCAACCTATATATTTAGAAACCATCACAATTTACTGGGGTCATATTCTTTGAAGGCACAGGTCAATCCTATGAAAAGCACAATCTGCATCATTGCATCATTAGGACAGAACATTGTATTTAAGATTCTTTCCAATTCTTTTTATATAAAACCGTTTCATTTGGGCTCAGCCGGTCCATTCTTTTAAATTACATTTCGATGCAAGGGCATATTTTAGATAATTAGGACCACCTGCTTTTTAAAGAACCCAGGCAGTGCCTTAATGTGACAATTTATTAATCTTTCCTTATGAAGCTCCATATATATAAAACAACAATAAATGCTCTCTTAAATGTAAGCCAGTCATATACTGATAGATGTTTATGTCCAAAATTAAAATCGGAGTCTAATTGTCCCTCCCCTTGATTTAAGTTAGATTCACTTTATTTCAGTAGGAGCCTTTCCAGAATTAAGAACAAAGCTCTATTTTTTTTTGGTAAAATACGCTTTAACCGTTTGGACCTCTTGTGATTACAAAAATTACTTTCACATTTTAGAGATTTCTTAAATGTCCCGAGCTGCAGCTGCAAGTCATTTATATCCAGATACGAAACAAAACCTTTGCCTTTCTCTTATCATCTGTTCATCAAATAATATGACTATTCGGAGTAGTAGTTTTCCACAGTCCATATTCATGAATAAAGGTTTTTGGATAAAACAGTATAGAGGTCTTTACATTGATGTTTTGGGTCACACTCTGTCATCTCTTACTGATAAATCTCAATCATAGCATAATGTGAAAACATATGGTGGAGAGTTGTCAGTAAGAGATTTTGTCAGTTTGATCTGAGATGCCGATATAAAAATATCTACAGAATTTTATCCAAAAATCTTTGTACATTGATATGAATATTATTAGATTTGTTTTGTTTGAAGTCAAACAAGTTGTTATGTTTCTGGCATTTTTAATGATGACAGCAAGTTTCATTTAATGTGTGATGCCTAAACCTTTACTTTTAATGTTTACCATGCTAACACAGATCCATATAACTTACAAGCGTATGCTATGTCATACGCTTAAGTTTTGCTTCTTTAAGCAAAGCTAAGAGGAATAACCTCATTTGCAATTATGGTTCAATATTTATGACATATCATTTTCTAGTTTTGAACTTTTAGAAATTTGCTAATTTATTTAGAATATATAGAAACCCGAATGTTACTCCCGCATCTGGATTCTGAAAATGGTGAACTCAGTGCATCCCTGCGGCCATCTTGATATCCATATCCATGTACTACGGTATCATTGTATATTTTAGGCCTGTCTAAAATTTTATACTATTGATGGGTCTCTATCTTACTGGATCCATTAGGCATGCAGCCGGATCTGGGTCTGATTTGTACTGGATCTGGATTCTGGTTTGATTCTGTTTAAATTAGATGTCTTACCCCTCTCTGAGTTACAGTAGCATTTCATGGATGGGAAGTACTTCACTGATTGCGGGAGACCGACCAAATAATAATCATCTTGCTGTGTTTTGAATCAGTGAGTGAGAGCCTAATGCAATGTATGCTTGCATGCTTGCGAAGGTATCATCATATTCCATTTGCAAATATAAGCAATAGCTTCTGCCCTTCAATGGTTTGAGTAACAGCTCAAGCTCATGCTAAAACCCCTGTGTGTAAAGTCAAAGTCCCACCTCCTTACCCCGGGCCTGCTTCCATTACGTGTTCTCTGGGCCAATATCGAAAACTTATGATTTTAATATTTTAAAAATTTAATACAGTTTTTATATTATATTTAAATTTTAATATTTTAAATTTAATAATATATAAATTCTGTTTAGTAATGAGAATTTGGTTTGAATAAAGATGAAGTGTGTGTATATACTATATATATTTAATGTATAAATTTTTGGTGGATCTACGAATGGAATCCACAAACCCAAACCAGGATCTGATCCAGAACTGGCAACACAGGACCATCTTTACCACCATAGTTATCAATAACACAGATTAAAGTAATTAAGAGAATGGAATACTTCTAAACTAACTGATCAATTATATAGAATCTTATGTTAATTCCTGAATGGTAAACAATAAACTATAAAATATAAATAATAAAAGATAAATCATAAAAGGATACATTATGATGGTTAATGGAGCTGCACTCTGTCCCTTGTCTGTGCCCAAGCAAGAGTCTCCATTGTTGTGCAGATATACTGCCGTATATTCTGCAGCTTGTATTTAATGGCATTATGCAGTATATACTAGAAACAGTAAGTAATGCTATGAAACTATATTAAGTTTGCAGAGAATGAGACATTTATAAGCAAAACATCTCCAAACGTACTGGTGTGGTGTCTATTTCTTCTTTTTTTTGAGTTGAAGTTTTCTTTTTCGGTATATATTTTTTATTAAAATAGCTGATATCTGGTCAGACAAAAGTAGGGTACTGAGACTATGATTTCAGACAAAGCATCTATAATCTGTGCAAAACATCCCTGAAAGTGTTGGTGCGGTGTTTGTTTCTGTTTTACTTTTCTTCTGTTCAGAGTTGTTTTTTTTACCCCCTTGACTGGATAAAAGTAGGTCACTAAATGTAACTTTCCTCTAATGGATGCAGATCTATCCTATTTGGCTTTGTCCTCATCGTCTTTTCAAGCTCCCTGTGAAGACGATGATTTATCCAGAGCCTGGGTTTGAGATGGAACACAGGCAAGGTGACACAGAATATGCTGAGATGTACACAGATGTTGGAATTTATTATACTCCAGCTCCTGTCTTTCGTGGTGAAGCATTTGATGGGGCAGAGGCAGTACGAAGAATGGAGAAATGGCTGATTGAGAACCATGGCTATCAACCACAATATGCAGTTTCAGAATTAAATGAGAAAGATTTCTGGCGCATGTTTGATGCTTCTCTCTACAACCGCTGCAGAGACAAGTACAGAGCTGTGGGAACTTTCATGAGCGTCTACTATAAAAGTAAGAAGGGAAGAAAAACTGAGAAGGAGGTTCAAGAGGAAGAGCAAAAGCAATATGAGGGTGGATATGCTGAATTAGATCAACCTATGGAGTAAGAATAAGAGTCATGATGCCTGGAGGGCTTAGAATTTTGATGTGGGTTATTGATTTCAACTTGTTTTATGACAATCTGAGACTTTTGTGTGACTAAATAGACCTAGGAATTGCTAGTTGCACATGTTGCTTTAGTCCTGCATATTTTTCTGGTTTCTTGGGCCTGTCCCAAGCCTATTTCATATCATAGGCGGTCCATTTACAGGAGAAGCTTTTTTGTATTCACGTCATTCTGTTGATTTGTGATTTAATGATGCTTTAAAAAACTTTTGATGCTTCGCCATGTGTAAGGAATGCGGCTCACAGATTTTAGCCTTAGAATGAAGAAATGTATGTCATTTGCTGCGAAGGACATACCTTTACAGATTGCATTCTACTGATTTATGTAACAATTTCAGTTGCTCACTAATAACTTTGAGGGAGCTTAGTGTTTATTATTGCCAAGTTTCAATAAGAATGTGGTTATTAATGTGATTAGTTCAAATATATTCAATCAATCCAGCTATTTTCTTCCATGCATATTTATTTTCCATTTGAGTGTCAAACTTATCCTGTGTGCTTTGATAAAGTTCACCAATGTTGCGTTTGGTTATTAAGAGTTACAGAAGATTACGTTTGTATTTTTTTCATCACACCATTTCTTATTTATATGAAGTATTCTTGACTGTAATGTTACTAGCATACTTAGGAATTAGGATTTTATAACTACTGTGCTAACTTTCTTACGTGCTAATGATTAATTAGGATTCAATGATGTGCGCCACGGCTAGTTATTCTATAATCTTACACCCTTTATGCTTTCTTGATCCGAACCTTTATTTTAGTTCAGTTACCAAATGGACCAAGGCCAGTCCATTGTGAGCAGACAACTATCTTTGTAGACAGAAATTAGGTTAGCTTCTATTTGTCTTTATTTCTTAAATCTACGCTAAATAGAGGATTAGCCTACCCTCTATGCGTGCAGCAGCAGTGTTAAATTTTCCTCTTGAATTTTATCCTTGTGTATTCATGTGAGGACTGTAACTTTTTCAACTAGGAAATTGAAGCACACATTCTATGATGTAACAAATTAATTTTAACAAGTGAAATTATGATACTGTTCTGGTTATAGATTTCTTCAGGCTGGGCTAAGTTCAAAAGTTAGGCATATAAGAATTTAATTTAAGTAGTCAATGTTGCATGCTAAATCTTATGTGTTCAGCATGAAGTATTCTTTGATAGATATGTCGTCCTGGATGGAGGTTTAACACTGATGTTGGTGTTGCAATGAACACTAGTGCTTGATGCAGCCAAGAAAATGCCCTTATATCTAAAAATTGGAAAAAAACAAAAAACCCAAAAATTACCTGTTTTGGCAGTTAGATTTTGCCATTTTTGGTAATTTTGCATACATATCCCTTTGAGCCCAGATTTTTCCTAAAAACTTTTTAAAACTGAGGTGACATGAATTGTCAATTTACATTTGAAATTGGAAACATGATTTCCAAGTAATTAAAGAAGACAAATTTCTAAAAACTCGAAAAAAACACAAAAAGCTGATTTTGAGGGTCTAGACGAAAAAAATTGTCCCTGAAAAAATGTCGGGATGTCCCCTAACCCGGTTGGCAATCCACACACCTCCTCGTAATGAAGCTGGACTTCCGGAGGTCATACATCCTAGTAAAAAGTTATGACCTTTGGAAGTCCCTGCATCAGTGCTACAAAGGGATTTGGACATGGGTATTGAACTTGTAAATATAAATCCACACCAAAAGATGAAAAAGGGCACTTAATGAGATATGTGCTTTCATTTGAGTTTCTCAGGGTACTTGACGAGATGTTTACTTTCATTTATCATTTCAAAGAATGAGATGCATAGATACAGAGATTCCAATGACTCCCACAACAGTTGAACACTCTATAGTCTTAAATCTATAGAACCCTAAGAACACAAAGCAATGTCAAAAGAGTTAAAACTGCTGAAAGAGAAAAAATTGAAAGTTAAGTAGTTCGATTTTTTTTTACCCTTTTTATTTTTTAAGGTTTGCATTCCCAATGTCGATTCCGATCAGAAGTTTCCCAATTTTTTCAGTTGTCTTTTAAAGATGGTTGTACAGACTACCCTGTAGATCGTAGAGTAATGCCCACTCTTTCATCCATAAGTTGTTTTGTTTTTATCCTATTTATTCATTCTTCTGTGCAGCCTCCTTTCACATTGCTAACTTGGGCCACCTGTACTCTCTCTGTTCTCTTTGGATA